>SNQJ01S0011588.1:13781-56130 GCA_010110895.2 Picea sitchensis
GTATTAGCAGATGCGCGGCTTTTCATGTGGACAGTCGCGCATCGTGCGCTTAAGCACGCACAACACGTTCTTATCCCGCGCATACGCGCGCACCTTATGATGTGAAGTGTCTTTCAATTTTTATATAGTATTTGACCCTTCTGCAATGCTGTGAATAGTGCCATGAATGACTTCATTGCTGTTTTGATGATGTAGAGTTCTTGTCGCTATGTGCAGATGATGTGGAGTTCTCGTCGCCATGTGCAGACGAAATTTCAGTGATAACAACTCCTTTACATTCCATGCCTTAGGATTATCAAATGAGACTCCCTCAGTTTGATAGTACTGGTCCTCTGAATTCACAATAACATGTTGACAATATGAATGATTATTTTGATTTGCAGGAAGTAGATGAAGCTGATGTGCAGATGAGACTATTTGCACAGAGCCTGACTGGACAAGTCAAAAAGTGGTTCAAAACCTTACATGTTACTTCCATAATTGACATTGCTTCTTTTCATCGAATTTTCCTTGACAGGTGCATGATTACTACACTCGTTTCAACAATCTATACAATGCAATTCCAGTTGATATCAAACCACCTCAAGGTTTGGTATTAATAAAATTCCCCGATGGATTCGATGCTGACATGTCGTATCATATAAGGGAAAGAAAATATGCTACTTTGGAAGACATGCAGAAAAGTTTCATTAGTGTGGAAGAAAATATTTTAGCCAGAAGAGCCAGGCAGAGAACAGAAAGGAGGGTCACGATTAAGGAAGAGCCTTCCACATCCTCTTCAGACGCAGAACTAGATTATCTATCTAGATATATGGAGAGAATGATGGAGAGGCTTACTATAACTGACATAAATCCACCAAGGGAAAACCAAGCCACTCCTCAGATTCAGAATCTGAACTTCAGAAGAAATCCTCCCCAGATCAAGCAGAGTGATATGAGGGATCAAAGAGAACAGAGGGGGCTTGATCAGCAAATAAGACCACCCCTCCAGGAAAATTATGTTGATGAAGGTGAGGAGATAATCGAAGAATTGGACGATACTCATATAAAACTCATGGGTGTTCACAATGATGAATTCATTTTTCTTACTCAGGAAGAGAATGGGCTCTTCCTCCTTTCAAAAACGAAGGTAAATGAGGAAGCAGAGGAGACAGAACAACAGGCCTTTGAAAATGCTAATGGAAGTACACAAGCATTATAACCTGAGAAGAAAGAAGGAAAGTGAAAACCCTCCAAAGAAGGTTGTTGAAACAAAGAAGGCCACCAAAATGAAGAAGATAGTCGAGATCAAGAAAATCTCAGAAATTTCTCCCAATAAAGTCCCTGGGAGAAATAATACCGAACCTCCTGCAAAAAGAAACCCAAATTTTTTATAAATATAAAATCAAATGGAGATTTCGTCAACTAGTCAACCAAGTAATTCTACCCATATGACTCCGATAGATAGACCAAAAGTGCAGATCTCCAACAAAGTTTCCAATACTTTCATCCTTGAGGGAGAATTAGCTAAATTGAAGATTCCCATTCCCATGTCTGAGATGATGAGAAAGAATTCTTATAGGTCACAGGTAATTAAAGATTTGAGCATTGACCCAAAGATAGGTATGAAAGCCTTGAATGTTGCGTCGGCAAATCAATCGAACACAATAAATATTACTGATGATCAACCTGAGCTCCTTTTCAGCCATGAAGTTGATGGTCAAACTGATAACGGTTTCGTTGCCCCTTTTTACATCAGCATGAATATCCATGAATTGATCTTACACAATGCCATGCTAGATTCAGGTACCTCACACAACCTGATGCCCAAAGCAGTGATGTAAAAGATGGGACTTGAAGTCACTAGACCCTACAAGGATTTGCATTCTTTTGACTCTAGCAAGGTTAAATGTACAGGGACGATTGAAGACTTATGCATCACCCTGGCTCAAATACCAACAAAGAGCATGGTGATGGATATTGTAGTTGCAGACATTCCTCCAAAATATGGTATGTTATTATTAAGATCCTAGGGAGCTAAGCTAAAAGGAACCCTACAGCTAGATATGTCCTATTCCACCATCCTGGTATTTGGAAAAAATATAAGACTGTACAGAGAAACATTGATGAAGTATATGGTCAGCAGTCAGGAAAATCAACACAATTACCCACTACACTCTGGACATTCTGATCTGGATTCTTTCATTATGTACAATGATGGTGACTTGGAATAACAAACCGCTCAGCTAGAAGAGGATACACTTGACTCGAAGGAAGATAAAGAAATCATGGAGGTAAGAAATACTGAAACTGTGGAAAGTGAGGAACTTATAGCAGACTTTTGGAGCATGGATTTTGATGGAGCCATGAGAAAAGAGGGAGTTGGAGCCAGAGTTTGGTTGCATAATCACAGATCAAGGTATTTAGAGAGTCATTCTTAAAAACTAAATTTCCAATGCACTAACAACATAGCTAAGTATGAAGCTCTGATGCTCGGCTTGAAACTATTGAAGAAATTTGGTGCCAAACAGATCATGGTAAGGGGTGATTCTAAACTGATTATCAAGAAAATTAAAGGTGAGTATGTATCTAGACATCCCATACTTAGAGCTTATAGAAATCCTGCTTTGTATGCTCTTCAATGTTTTACTAAAATCGATTTGCAGGTAATTCCCAGGGGACAAAACATATTAGTAGACAGGTTGGCACATCAACATCTACCTGCAAAATACCCTTTCATCCCACTCACAAATACACAATGGAAGTGAAGTGAAGAACAATTGTTCTAGACAACATCAGACACTCGCAGGTATTCGACAATGCCGATCTAATTGAAGACTTCCTACAGTGTAAGAATGAGTTCAAATGTACACATATAGATTTAGAGAATAATGATGATGATGTAAATAAATCTTTTTCTAAAACTGGTAGTGTAAATAAAGTAGATTATGAAGAGTTGAATGAAAGTAAAGTAGATGCAGATGAATTGAATGAAAATGGGATAGATTCTAGCATTCTACAATTGAAAGACAGTGTGTTACCTAGAGGTTTAGTTCCGCTAGAAGACTTGTTCGATTTTAACGATGTAGCCAAAAAACCGAAAAATGAAGCTTGTGGTAAAGAGGTCAAAGAGTGCAACATAAGAACAGAAGAAAAACCAAGATGATAAAACTTTCCAAATCCCTACCCTCGGAGCAAAAATGCAAATACATTGAACTGTTTAAGGAATATGTGGATGTGTTCGCTTGGGGTTATTTGGACTTAAAATATTATAACGCAAGCATCATACAACATTGGATCTCGATAAAAGAAGAACAGAAACCTGTTAGATAGAAACATACGAGAATAAATCCCAAGTTACTTCCCCTGATAGAGAAAGAAATCAAAAAGATGTATGATGCAAAAATTATAGTCCCCTTGAGCTTTTCTAAATGGGTTTCTAACCTAGTTCCTACTAGGAAGAAAACTGGCAAGATCAGAATTTGCATAGATTTCATAAATCTGAACAAAGTCTCCCTCAAAGACAATTACTCTTTGACCAAAATGGACCACATTTTACAAAAGGTAATTGGGGCCACTAGGATCTCCTTACTAGATGGTTTCTCGGGCTACAACCAAGTCCTTTTCCACCCATAAGATCAAGAGAAAACAACATTCACTACACCATGGGGAACTTTCATGTATGTGAAAATTCCCTTTGGTTTGATGAACGTTGTTGCCACTTTCCAAAGAGAAATGAATATTTCTTTTGTGCATGAACTTGGGAGATTTATAGTCATATATCTGGATGATGTGACTGTCTACTCCAAATATGACGAGGAACACTTGTAGCATCTCAGACGCGTGTTTGAGAAGTGTAGGAAATTTTGGATTTCATTGAATCCAAAGAAAAGCCTTTTCAGTTAGAGGAAGGCAAGGTGTTGGGACACATAATCTCTAAAGATGGAATTAAAATAGACCCCAGCAGAATAGAATCCATCCAGAAAGTGGAACACCTTAGGAACATCAAAGAGCTACAATCATTCATTGGAAAAATAAATTTCCTTAGAAGATTCATACCCAACTTGGATGAACTTCTTAGGAACATCATTAATATGTTGAAAAAAAACATAAAAATCAGATGGAACACTAAGTCCAAACAGTGGTTTGAGTAGGTAAAACATGCACTCACCCAAGCCCCAGTTTTGATCAGCCCAGATTACACCAAAGACTTTTATCTTTTCTCTTTTTCATCTAAACACACCATCATAACAATGTTGTTGCAGAAAAACAGTGAAGGGTACAAACAACCCATAGCATTTTTTAGCAAAGCTTTGAGAGATGCTACATTGAACGACAACATAATGGAAAACAACCTTTTTCCCTGGTAAAGGTCATAAAGGATCTCAGAGTCTATATTCTTCATTCTCACACAATTACATACGTTCCAAATGCAGTGGTAAAGGATATCCTGACTCAGGATAATCCAGATGGTAGGAGAGGAAAATGGATTGCGGTTATTCTGGAATACAACATTGAAATAAAACCTACTAAACTAATCAAAGGACAGGGTTTGACCAAACTAATGGATGAATCTAATTTTCATTCTCTAGATATTAATTGTTTGTCTGCAGTTGATGAGCAGGAAGAGCAAGTCAATCCAAAAGTAAAAGAGGTATTCTTAAACTCTCCTTGGTACGTAGACCTCATTTTTGTACTTCATAACTTACAAGCTCCTCCTAGTTTGACTAATACCAAAGGCAGATTTATTAAACTGAAAGAATTGAAATTTTGTATTCTAGAAGGTAATCTTTATTGAAAATATCCTAGTGGTATCTTGCTTAGTTTCCTATTAAAAGACAAAGTTGATAGGGTTCTGCAGGATTTCCATGCAGGAGACTATGGTGGGCATCCGAGTTGGAAGACCACAACTAAAAATATTCTGAGAGTTGGTTTCTACTGGCCTACATTGTTTGCTGACGTTCATCAGAAATTTACTTCTTGCCACAAATGTCAGGTTTTTGAAGGAGAAAGGAAGCTTCTGCCTCTCCCCATGAAGCCCATCTCACTTGAATCTCCTTTTCAACAATGGGGTTTAGACTTTATCAGAGAAATGCATAGATCCTCCGGAGGCCAACATAAGTGGATCCTCACAGCCACAGACTACTTCACAAAGTGGATCGAGGTTGTACCATGCAAGCAAGTTACTGACTCTTTCATAATTAATTTTTTGGAAACTAATATCTTATCTCATTTTCGATGCCTCGGGAAAATTATAGCTGACAATGCGGCACCTTTCAGATCCAAAAAACTCATATAATTTTGCAGCCAATATTGCATTACTTTGGGACACTCAACAACTTATTATCCTCAAGGAAATGGGCTGGCTAAGTCCTCAAACAAAAGTCTGCTAAACATCCTTAGGAAGACATTGCAAGAAAATAATAAATCATGGAATAATCAGTTGGTTTTTTCACTCTGGGATGACAGAATAAGTACCAAAATATCAATTGGCATGTCTCCATACCAATTGGTGTATGGTACCGAAGTACTTTTTCCCCTTTCCTTGGGAGTCCCTGTCATGAAACTATTGCAGGAAGTGAAAGTAGAGACAAATTATGTCCAAAAGATGATAAATAAAATGATACACTTAATGCAATCCAAAGAAGAGGTCTATAACAAGACTCAGGTCATCTAGGAAGGTATAAGAAGGATTTATGACAAGAGAACCAATGAGGACAATTTTTAGATCGGTGATTTGGTGCTGAAGTGGGATTCCAAGAATGAGGATAAGGGTAAACATGGAAAGTTTGATAGCTTATGGAAAGGCCCTTACATCATTTAGGAATTTAGAGGAAATAATGCATTCTTTCTAAAAAATAGTGATGGAATAGATTTGCTAGGTGGACCCATGAATGACAGGATGTTGAAGCATAATCTTCCACCCCAATAAAGATATCACAATTTTTTTTCCACTGTACATATCATTTATTATTTTTACATTCAGGTTATGTGTGGGTGATATTGATCATATGGTTGAATCCCCCAGAGAATGCCCTAAGCCACTGACCAGTACCACCTAATTCTCAAAATAAAAAAAGAAATAGACAACAAAAATAAACTATGGAGAAAATCTTCACAGACATCAGGAAGTAGGTTCTTGGCACCTCACACAGAGAGCACCATCCCTAGGTGGAGCCAGAGTTATAACCCTATATTCTATAGGATCAATTGGTGACTGGAAATTTTTACTCTTGTTGTAGTTTTGTTGTAAACAATATTTCATTTTTTCCAAATTATTTTCAAAAAGAAAGAAAAAAAGAAAAAAAAAAAGAAAGAAAAAGAAAAGAAAAGAAAGAAAAGAAAATAAAAAGAATAAAAGAGGGCATAAAAGAAAATGGATAAAATCCCCATGCAATAATAATGACTTGATCCATATAATTTAATAATGGCCAGGTCTTTTGAACTTATGTTGACAGGCTTAGTGAATAAGACTTGGCTAAACTGCTTAATCTTAGCCAAGTATATAGGTTAGTTAGTGAATAAAATTGATCAAACTGTTCAAACTTGATCAAATAGCCCCAGGATAGAGTAAAATCTTAGTCCAACAGTTTAATTTGGGCTAAATGTGTAGGTATGTAGGATAAGACATAGGTTAGCCAGCTTTTCCTTCAATAAAACATGTATGATGTTCGATGGAAATTCATGATTTTGATGTTTGAAGTGTGTTTCCTAACCCTATGGTGACAAAATGCAAGGGAATTAGTGCAAAAACCCACAAAAAGAACTATCCTAAGTTTTGGCTGCACGTTTTGATTCATGCCCAGAAATTAAAAAGTGTGCATAGATCTATGACCGATCTCATGGTGCATAGATCTACGGTCGACAAGAGATTCTGGACCCCCCCGACCGTTCTATTTAACGGTTGCGGGGGGGGGCGCAATATGGAGATTAAATAGGGTGCATAGATCTATTGTTGATCTATTGGCGCTTAGATCGACGACTGAAAAGAAATTATGGACCCCACCGACCATTCTATATTTAATGGTGGGGGGGTCCGATATGGGCGGTTTTCCCGTCGGGCCCCATCCTAACATGGCACAAATCCACTACGTCATACCCCCTCCATTCTAAACCATTTAATTCTTACCCCCCCTCTCACATATGGCCATACCGATATTTCTTTACCACTGTCGCCTCATGACATCATTCTCCACTATCCCACCATCTCATGATGTCCTTCTCCACTACCTCCTCTTATAATTCTCATCTCATTACTCTACCAATTTTTTCCCCTCCATTCACCTATCACATGTCATATCCCATTCTCCTATCGTCCAGTTACCACCCTCCATGCCATCCTGGCACACCCTTCACCTGTCCTTTACTTGACACCTCATACCTCAATTGATTCATTGGCCATTTAATACTAGATAACATATATATTAGCTTGCTAACCTATCCCCCACGCCCAACAGATACTCGTCCACCCAATTTTAATCTCGTCTTTCCATTATTGCATTCTTCACTTTTCCTGCATATCAGAATTTCTTTTTCCCTGGCCATTTTCAGCCAGTAACCAAGATAAAGTCAATCACCTACTAACATTTTTTGTTTCAGTTTGCAGGTACTAGTGGAAATCAACAGCACCAAAATCTAAGAAATCAGAGGTTGATGAAAATCCATTCATCCCGCCTCCTGTTGATATCGACCAAATCCCACTAGCTGACAAAGACTACCCGATCTTAGAGACCAGGTGCGAATTTGACTTTTCCAAATTGCATTCATGGTTTAGGGACAATTTCCTGGATCAAAGTGATCATATTGGGCTTTGGGAGTCCAATATCCCCCTGTATCCGTTTCCCGAAATCCACCATTTTTATGAGTTCTCCCTCAAGTGTTAGGCACATTACCTCCCTGATCAGAGAGCCATTGTTTCATCTTCTGGAGAAACCCCTTTCACTATCACATCCGAGGCCATTGACCAAATGATTTAAATATCCAGAGCCGAATCCCCCTCTCCTTTCACCATTGAAGTTCTAACTAAAATGTACCAAAATCTGTCTTTTCCCCAAAGAGCACAGATTTTTGAGCTTTTTCTCCCACACAATGCCCAATTCCCCAAGAAAAATCACACTTACCATTCCTCCATGTTTTCATAAAAAGGTAAGCAAATCATTTCATCATTATGTTGTTTTCTCAGTTGTTTCTCATACGAATGGGTGGATGAGCCCATCTTGGGTTTCCTAAATATTTTCTCTGTTGAAGAAAAATACACCACCCAGTTTTACTACAATAGTTTCCTAGCCGAGAACATGCATGGGCATCTTTTCAAATTTACCACAGAGGTATATTTCAATACTGGCTTACATGTTCATATTATTTCAAGCAGATAAGTTCCCTTTCCCCATGTAGAAAATGGACCAGGACGGAAAACCACAACCTGTCACTTCTTGGACCTCGCTACTCAGAAAAAAATCCACAAAGTCTAATTTCAAGAAATTTATTGAGCAGTTTTACCACCCAGTGGTAAGCATGCTCAGTGATAGACAAGAGCTGAGGATAAATGAGGAGATACAAAAGCTGCAGAAGATTCAACAACTACAGAAGCAGACAGTTGTGGGTAAAAAATTGGCAGAAGCCAAAGAGAACATTTGGATGGATATCTCAGAATCCATAAATGAAATCTAGCCCATGGTGAAAACAATGCTCGACAACATGAACTGGTGTTAAGGAGAAAGTAGGCCATCAATAGGATCAAGGGAGAGTTTGGATAAATGCCCACAGAAGAAAATGAAATCATCAGGTTTCTCAATTCAAAAACTAAAGAAGAGCTGGAAAACTTGAAGATTGAGGATAACATGGAGACTATCCTCAAGGTTAAGAGAGTTATGACCAAAAGAGGATTGATTTTGTAGCTGGAGGAGAAATCCCAGATCATGGAGAGCAAAGTTTTGAGATTCTTCAACAAGATCGAGGCATTACAGAAGAAAGGTCTTCCTGGTTTACTGGTTCTAAATGACAAATTGATGAAACTTTCTGACTACAAGAAAAATATTTCCATGGTGGAAAAAGATAGCTCCAAATTCTCAGGGATATTGTGAAGAATAACAAGTAAGGAATTCCTAGAAACCCTATAGTTGGATCTCAATATCCAACATGAAATCATGTACATTTTTATCATCAGACCGACTTTTTCCAAATATACCGAGATGGATGAAATTTACCACAGGCTGCTAAAAGTCACTATCCCAAATCAACAAAGATGGGAAGAGTTGTGTGAATTGATTGAGTAGAAGATGAGGTGGACATACAAGTCAGCATCCAGAACAGTCAAAGTCAAGTTGATGACTCGCCAACAACTTCCCCCAAAATCAGCATGGATAATTCGACAGATCATAAGCAGTTCCTACAATTTAGTATTCTATTATCTAGTTAGTTAGCTTTAGAATCCACCACATCCTAATCATTGATGACAGGGTCATTTGTAATTTTTGTTATAAATACTTCAAACTTTGAAGTACTGAGGGTTGATCTTTACGCCCAAGCAAGCTATAAGCACTGTAATTTTTATCAGAGATCTACCAACAATAAAATAACATTTCATGGGATTCTTGTGTATTAACTGTTGGTGATGCTTTCTTCTCTTAGTTGAATGGTTTTTCCTATCTTCGTAATCATTTATGTTTTCTATATCTGATCATTTAAAAGAAGTTGAAGTTGCAAAATTTATCTTTGTATACTCTGTTTCTGGATTTTAAAGATCTAAATGTTTATCTTCTCATGTTATGATTAAGAAATTCTTAAATGATTCTTGGTTGCAATTGATTATCTCATCTTTTCTGCTATCCATCATTTAAATTCTAAAGTATCTAACAGTTGCATTATCATGCCCTGTGAAAACACCTTATAAAAGTTGTTTGTTGATCTCAAACTTTATAAAATAGAACCCATAGCCCAATGGATGCGTAAACGATATTTAAACCATTTTTATAAAAACATACAACAAACTCTCATTTATTTAACTAGCCTAATATCTAGAACCTAAAACAAAGTTAAATCTCACAGAGAGATCCCTCTCTGAAACTGGAAAGGCTAGATCCCAGTTTCGAAGTGGTTGTGTAATTTACCTCTAGTAAATTTATTCTATAACACGAAAACCTCTGGAAATTTACAGAGCGATAACATGATATTATCAATGGATAGAAATATATCATTCAGACAACGAATTATATAATGTGAGACAAAAATATAATTGTTAGTAGCGATTTCATACTTAACGAGGGACAAAGATATATTTATAGAGAAATTAGTGACAATGATTGGATATATAATGTGTGCTAGAGAATTAATATTATTGACAACAATTTAATATATCATATGGTAAATGGTTAGACAATGTATCAACACTAGACAACATATATAGTTAGCTGCATATAATTAATAGACAAAACTAATTGTTACCATTAGTTAGTTACCATGAACTAGTTATTTTGATTATAATTATGTAATATTGTTGGCACAGGGGTAGACCCAGAGTTAGCAACGCACCAACAAAACCCTAACTATAGACCCTTTTAGAAACACCTATGAAGCAGATGAAGTCTCACCTGAGGTAGAGGCAGGGGTGGTTGTAGGACTCAAGTGTCTACAACCTAGCTAAGACACAGACCTATGATTACAATACCTTAACTGATCACTTACCAATTAACATTCATTAGTATTTAACCCTTATTTACATCACAGATCCAAATCGTAATTATAGAGCAACGCAATATCCCATAATATATAATACATCTAACACTTTGTGCATAGAAACAAATCAAATCTAACATTCATTCACATTACTAAGAACTAAGATATAATATCAGATGCATCTAACATATATCATTTCACTAAGCATAGATCACCTCAACTATTATAATGCACAAAGAAGCCACAACACAAGATATATGTGGTTCACCCCAGTGTGGGGCTACATCCACCAACTCTTCTCTTTTTTATTATATTCTCTCAATATTCTACAAGCACAGAGCCACAACAACCTACTCCACATAAGACAGGAGATCTGCGTGCAACTTGCTAGATCCTCCTTCCTCGAGCTATTTTTTATCACAAAGCCTTCTTACAATATGCACACAAGCTTCTTACAATCAATTGCACTTAGCTCTGCAAGTTATTAACACACAGTAAGCACAAAGCCCTTTGTAATTACATAGATCAAAATCTAGCACTTAGCAACTTGGCCTCTTCCTACATTGCCTAGATATCTATTTATACATTACAAAGGGGGGCCTAAACATGGGTAAACACATGGGCTGACATCCCATACCTGTTACATAAACCCTAAACCCAAAAATTCACTAAGAAGGGGCCAATATCCTGCAATCTATGACTCACCTTGTGCTCCACCTTCGACTAGCTTGTCGAAGTCCCAAAATCGGTCAAACATGACCCAAGTTGTCCAAAACTTGGTCAAGGGACATTAGGCCCCCAACACTCACCTGTGACTCATCCCGAGTCACTCTGATATGGGTAACTCTACCTCAAATGCCTCGAGATTGGCTCGAGCTGCTTCGACTTTTTGCTTTTCCAGAGCCTCGTACTCAGCGAACTCTTAAATAACCTTCCCTGTGATAGGTTCTTCCAATCATTGTTCAAGTGAAGTGACTACTTGCTCTAGCTGTGCACCTTGTCCTTCAATCTCCTCGAAATGTATGCAAGTTGCATCCTGCAATGGCTAGATTTGTTGGGTTACTTCCATGACCTTACTCTGAATGGTATGGGCCTGTTTCTGGATTGTGTGTTGTTCTTGGGATCTTTTCATCCTCTCGACCAGTGATAGTACCTTCAACTACGCTTGCACTGTTGTTTCTTGTTGTTTTTCCTACTAGAGCTATGACTCCAGTGTCCTGATCTCAGGGTCCTCTACAAGGCGCTCGTAGGTCTGCGCACTTCGATTGCTGAGCTATTTGTATTCCAAGGATCATGCCTTAATTATCTCAACTTCTCTCCTCATAGTTTATTCTCTTAGATATCGCACTTCCTACACAGTGCTTGGCACTATCTGTAATTCCAGTTTGTCTATCCTCTGTTCGAGCTGCTGAATGGATTTGTAAATCTTCCCTACTTGTCTTTCTACTGGGTCTTATTCCATCTGTTCTAAGATCATCATATAGAGAAGTGTTCTATTGACTGCTTCTTTAACTCCAATATACTATGCGAGAAACTACTCCTTCTCCTTCTGGATCTGTGCTCTATCACCTACAAACTTGGCTTGTATGTCATCTCTTTCATGTTGCACAACCTGGAGTTGTTCTCTAGCTTCCTCTTTTGCTTTCTTCAGGGCCTCTATGGCCTACTCTTTTTCTTCTTGAACACGACGAAGGCAATATTCAGTCGCATCTGTTATTTGACGGAGTTGGGAAGGTTAGTCTCCCAACTTTGTTCCTTCTGATGATGGGGACACAGTAGACACTACATGGTTGGAGTGGAGGTCTTGTTGTACCCCGTTCATCTCTGCTTCAATTGTTTCATACATGGTCTCTTGTTTGGCTTCATTGCACTATAAGATATCTTCTCAGGTATCTGAGATAGCGGTGATGATGAAATCTATGTCATCCATCGTGAGCATAGTCTGCATTTGTGGTTTAGTAGCTTTGGACTTCTTCCTCGATGTAGGTTTCATGGAGGAAACCTTTCTTTTCCTGGAGGTATCATGTTCATCAATAGGGTCCTTGGGCGATGTTACTTTGGCTTGTTTATGCTTGTCTTCTTCTCCTTTGTCTTCTTCTTTGTCTACTTCGTCATCACTTCCCCCTCCAGGTGAGTCTGAAGTAGTCTCTTCTGTGCAATATTCAGCTTTTGTACCTCTTCCTTTTTCTTCCTTCTACTACTGTTGGGTGCATCATACTCTTCATGAGTGACCATAGGAATTTTGATTAGGTCAGGGTCAAACAGTTATGCCTAGTCAAATGGTACAAGGAGCTCTACGGGCCACTCCTTAGTTACTTCTTCCATGTCCTCCTCAATGAACTTTTGGTAAGATTGGAGTTCTTATTTATGTTCATCTCCTCGTGTAATGATATAAATAAAATGTCTATCTGCGTGAAACTTCACAAATGGTATGAACCTGTGCAAGGTATTCAGTGTCATGCGAGGGAAGGAATCAATAGCCCTATTTAAGTGCAGGTAATAGGTGTGTAACACCGTGTTTGAATATCATTGTTTAGACATGTCACTTGAATACCAGAGCATGGTGAACTTTGCAGCTAAGGGTTCTGATGGCTCAATATTAGGGAAGGTCGCACCTTCCAACATCTCCCAAGAAATGAAGGCGATGAGGATTAGTAGCCAACTGAAGTGGAACTTGTAGTCCTGATCCCAAGCTTCACAATAGTCTTTCTCTAATTGGTTGACGAGGAAGCTCACCTAGTTCATTTGTATCCCTTCCATGCATTTTCCTGTGAGGTCGACGACAAACCTCGCGACCCACATGGGTCTATTCTTCCTTACTAGCTTACCATCAATCAACTCGCAGGCTAGGCGCACTGCACCATTCTGGATGGAGGCTACCTTGTAGCCCTGCTTCCCCTTTTCCACATCGCCACAGGTGTCTTTGATTGTCTACACCAGGGTGCGATCAACAACCTTCCCTGGATAAAATTCTTGTGGGTTCAGTCCTTGCATGCTTAATTCGGTGATCCGATGGATCAACACTGGATCGATGGTGATGTGTTTGTCTATTCATAGATAACCACCATGGAAGAACGAAAGAAGGAGCTTAACGCACATGTTAATCTCCTAATTTCTTCCAAAGTGTGGTATCTTCATCACATTCAAGATAGTGGACCTCGCAATGTCCATGGTCCATAGCTAGGGGATGATCTTCGAATTCTTCCCCTTTGTCTTGGGAAAATACTTGTATGGTGCGAGCATGCCACAGATCTTGTGGTCTCCTAAGTTATAGTCATTGATGTTCAACGTTGGAATCCTCTCCAACTGTGGTCTGACTGCGCATATCCCCTTCGAGAGGTATGCAATGATGAATGTGTATTCGAAGTCCCTTGGGACGCTGTCACGACTCACTGTGCTAGCCAGGGGTGGGATGTAGTTGGGCAGGATAGGTGGGATGAGATTTTCATTCACTAAGTCATCATGATGCTTCGTTCATTTCTCTATCATAGATCAAGATGGTCTAGATCCACGAGTAGTCGATGGGGATGCTTTCACTCCTCTCGTCAACAAGGCTTCGATGCCTGCGAACATCACCTTCTCAGCCATGAGGTCTATTAGGATCTCTGTGGAAACTTTTTCTACTGTGCTAATTTTTTCTGGCATGCACACTCGAGATATAATATCTCAAGTCGGTGAAGAACACTCAATGTAATAGAATGGATGGTGAGGTCTCAATAATCACTGTGCAAAAGAAACTAATTCTCCATGGGCTCAAATAATCACAATTGGAAAAAGTGTTCTCGGTGCAACTCTTGACAAGATAAATAGACAATGTCATAAAGGACCTTACCAATGGGAAGGAATTCCTCAATAAATGTTATTCCATCTGTTATGGCACAGTCCCAACATCTAGTGGTGAACATTCCGACAATAACTATGTTTCCAACCATTTTGGAGCATCGTTCTAATGGTCGGGATGCCTCCAACGGTCATATTGCTTCATTGTGGAAAAGTGCAAGTCTTCGTTGTTCTAATATCCTAGAGAAGTTCCATTTCTGCAAACATTCTTTCTACGAAGTCCTCTCTGGTACTTCTTTCAATTTATCTAGCTTTGTTTTCTTCTTGTTGAGCTTTCTAGATTTCTTTCCTGTAATCTGAGTCACTGGTTTCCACTTTCCATTATTGTTCTTATCTCCTCTTGGCATATTAGCTTCTCACCATGGAGGGTCTTTCATAGGGTTTGAGGTAGTACTTCTTCTCTTTCTGGTGTAGTTTCTCTACTCTCTTGTACAAATAGGTGTTTCAAGTCTTCTTGTGTTCTTTCAACTTTGACGTCCAGAGCTCTAGTCGTTAGTAGCTTCGACTGGTCCTCTTGTTCTTCCAGTAAGTGCATTATTGTCCTAGCCATGAAATCTCTTAGTTCTTTATTTTTCTATTCTATATCCTCATCTTCTTGTTTCCTTCATATCTAATCTTTTTCAATGCAGGTTTTTCCTAGAAAAATAGCAAATGGGGCATTGTTTTCAACAAACTTAACAACCTAAAATTCTTCAATAATCAATACTGTGGATCCTTCGAATCCTCAAAAAACACCACCCCACATAAATCTTGTTGTTCTGAAATTCTTCTTCTGTCAAGTGCCATGAGCACTCATAGGTATCTGGGTAAGTCTTCCACATAAGGTTATTACCTTTCCTCTAAATAATCATATTCCTCCTAATGAAGGAACCATAGCAAGTTTTCCCAAAATTTCCCAAGTTCTTTCTATCATGATATTCTCTTACGTTTCCCCATCCATGACACAGTCTATGTCAAAGTCTCCTATTATTGTTTCTATGCGCTCATTCTCTTTTAATATCTTTGATAAGTTGATATCTCTACGATCGTTTAGGGTTTCTTTCATCTATAATAATACAATCTCTAATTCTTTCTGGGGTTCTATCATATCCTTAGTTTCTTGGCCTGTCTCATGGTTTTCTTGTCTCATATTCATCTTTTCAACTTTAGAAATCATTCTAGGGAAATCCAAAACTTCATGTCCAGTAGCCTTACAACAAAGGAAAATAGGACCTCTACCAGGGAATTCCTTAAGAAGATGTCTCGATCTTCTACAACTATAGAAAAGAGTTAATCCTTTCTTTCTTTTAATTGGCCCCCAACCATTCCTGTACTGCACACTGGGATCACAGTAACTAACCTGCAAGAAATTCTTTCTAGGATCCTGCATCCATTTGTTAGTCCAAACATTCTTTCTATGCATAGGAATAACATATCTTTCACTGTCCATATCATATCTATTCATATCAAATCTTATTTCTTCTAGTTGTACCCTAGTTTTTAGACTAGGAACAAATATATTAAACATACCTAGATCCATTCTTTCGAAACAAAAAATTTCACTTATCTTACCTTTGTCAGAGCACAACACTTCAAGGTCTTGCCTCTTTTCTTCAAATCATAATTCTCTTCTTAGAAAATATATTCGCAAGTCAAGTAGAATATTGTGCACTAGGGAAACAAATGTACACACAAAGATTTTTCTTTTCTTCAGTTCCTAGCAATCACAGTTTTAGGTCCCGGCAACAGAACCATTTGTTGGCACAGGGGCAGACTAAAGTTTCAATGGTTCAACAACGCACCAAAAAAACCCTTACTATTGGCCCTTTTGGAAACACCTGCGAAGCAGATGAAGTCTCACCCGAGGTAGAGGCAGGGTTCTTTACAGGACTCAAGTGTCTACAACCTAGCTGGGGCATAGATCTATGATTAAAATACCTTAACGGAGCATTTAAAAGTTAACATCCATTAGTATTTAACCCTTATTTACATAACAGATCCAAACCCTAATTATAGAGTAGCACAATATCCCACAAGATATAATACATCCAACACTTAACACATAGAGAAATATCAGATCTAACATTCATTCACAATGCTAAGCACTAATCTATAATATCAGATGCATCTAACATATATCATTGCACTAAGCATAGATCACATCAACAAATATAATACAAAAAGCAACCACAACATAGGATATACGTGGTTCACCCTAGTGTGGGGCTACGTCCACCAACTCTTTTTTTTATTATTATATTCTCTCAATATTCTATAAGCATAAAGCCACAAGAACCTACTCTGCATAGGACAGGAGATATGTGCGCACCTCGCCAGATCCTCCTTCCCTGAGCTAGGTTTTAGCACAAAGCTTTCTTACAATCTGCACACAAGCTTCTTACAATCACTTTCACTTAGCTCTGCAAGTTATTAACACATAGTAAGCACAAAGCCCTTTACAGTCACATAGATCAAACTATAGCACTTAGCATCTTGGCCTCTTCCTACATTGCCTAGATATATATTTATACATTACAAAGGGGGCCTAAACATGGGTAAACCCATGGATCGAGATCCTGCGATATCCACTTCGCCTTGTGCTCCACCTTTGACTAGCCTATCGAAGTCCCAAAATTTTTCAAACATGACCCAAGTTCTCCAAAACTTGGTCAAGGGACAACGAATATGTACATATTGATGTAGTTACCATGAACCATATAGATGTAGTTACCATGAACTTTATGTATTTTTAATTTAGTAGTCACATATCCTTGCGTATTTTTGACCTGTCGATTGGGTGTTTGGGTGTAGTCTTCGTGTATTTTGACAGATGTTTCAATCTCCTAGCATGAGGGATTTAGTGCGAGTTAAAAGTCTAGATATGTTATGTTGTTCGATGGTTACTGTCATGCCTATCACCTTGTCATAGAATGATTCCTGATGAGGGGATCATTGCACGCCCTAATGGATAGATACGAATGATAAATTGGCTGGAGTCTTGTGCTTTCGGATATGGGCGTTTGTTTGTTGTAATTGATGTTGGTACTTGGTTCTATTACACCTCAATGCATTTTGTTTTTCGCATCATAGAGGGTTCTAATTACTAGTCGTTGAAGCCATTATGTCAGGTGGTTCATGTTGTCCTTTATCTTGTAGGCATTGTCTTGCTTGTGTCGGGCAGGTAGTTGTTTTTATCTGTCTCTTGATTATCATTTGTTTCTCCCAGTTGCATGATGCACTAGTGTGATGAGTCATTTTCTTTTGTTTCCTGATCTGCGTGCATTTTTTTCATCGTCACGTTGTGTGGTTTAACTGTTTTTGTCGCTACCTTCCGGCCTAAAACAAAAAAAAAAATTGTTATTTCTTTGTGTCGCATGCAGTCGTAACAATTGGGGTTGTTACAGAGTGAGATGTATAACGTGTATCAGAAATCAATAAACACACTACAGGAGATTAAAACACACAATTCTTGTGAGAATTCACACATCAACCAAGTCAATTCATCAATTAATTCAACACACATAAGAAATAATCTATATTATCAAATTTGTTTAATTGTTTCAACAAATAAAAATTATTGCAAAAATCAAAATGATAATCTAACAGAACAAGTTGATCTATGTTGGAAGTGGGCCCTTGCCTCCTTCATAGTTGACTAAAAGTAACTCAAATATCAAACAACAATTTCTCAAGAATTTCTAGAAGCTACCAAATTTCTCAATAATTGTGAAATTAACTGTTACAAAACACTGTTCTATTTCTCATACAATTCTTATTCCAATACAATCTCTTAACCCCTCCACAAATGTTTTAATTACCCCTTTTTAAATATTCTATCTTCCCTGAATAGGAAACAATATCTCTTTATGCAGAACAGTCTTGAGAATCAAATATTCTGAAGTTGTTCACAATATTTTAGAAAGGGACATCATTACATCAAAATAATTATATTCCAGAAATAATGCAACCATGTGATCATTCAGGAGGTTGTTCAACATGTGGTATTCTATTCTTGATCTGGCGAGCCAGATGATTTTTCGTGCCTATTTTATTTCTCCCACTGATCTGGAGAATGTCATAGGACTTGATCTTAAGTGGTGGATCAACAGTCGACCATGTATCGACACATGATACTCGAATTCCCTTGTTTTAACAATTTTTGAAACTGCATGCAACTCGTATTAATTTAATAAATCAATGTCCAAATAAAATAAGGTTACTCTACTTTTCATATATAATACATATGAATATGACAAAATTAATAATATGCTTTACTTTCTTCCTAAGGAAATAATATGGTATCAATGAAAGTAGTATGAATGGATTAATATAGGAAAAAAGGTTGAAAATAAATAAGAAAGTAGTGCAAAAATGGGTCATGTCCTCATGTAATCCTTGCTAATATGAGACTGAGTCTGAAATTGAGTTCCTCCTATGAAGATTGGAGATGTTATATGATGGCTATGTTTTGTTTCCTATAGGTATGAAGCCATTAGTCCATATAACTTCTTCCCAACATTGTTTCTCAACCTTCTTTGATATCTTATACATTAACTTATACTTGTTCACAGGAAACCAGATAAGTGGAAACT
Source organism: Picea sitchensis (assembly GCA_010110895.2). Lineage (NCBI taxonomy): Eukaryota > Viridiplantae > Streptophyta > Pinopsida > Pinales > Pinaceae > Picea > Picea sitchensis. The sequence continues at coordinate 32,846 of SNQJ01S0011588.1, forward strand.
AAAACTTCATCCCTAGCTACTTTGATACACAAGTTTGAATGCAATGTCTATATCCCAGAACTCGAGATAAAGCTTGTATAAAGTTATCATGATTGTATGGTTCCTTTGCATTTAAGGAATCAATGGTTATTTCCCATCTCAATCTACTTCCTTCTACTGCTAAATATTTTTTATCAACAATAGTTCTTTGACATCATTCTATTACCCTTTTTTGAAGGGCCTCTACACTATTTAACCTCTCTGGAGATCAAATAAATTTTTGATGAGTTGTAATAGCAGAGATAGAGCTTTGCATTTCACTTATAATCCATAGTGTAGATTCTCCTTCATTAGTGTGGACCGTTTGAAAAGCATTCAACCATGTGACCTGATTGTTGACAAAAGAGGTGAATTATCGAAGTTGAATGTCCCCTACAAAAGGTGTCATATTGAAGCTACTCTCTAGTTGACAAGCATGCTCATGTAAATGAAGTTCAAAAAGAAAATGTTGATCTATTATACCACTTTGAAAGAATTTTTATAAAAAATCAAGGACCAAAGTGATTTCTGTGGTCGATCTTCGATAATGGATTTCATATTGAAGAGATTCAACTAATCATATAATAAAACAGAGTAAGAGGGAGAAGGATTTCTGCAAATTAAAACTTGTTGCATCATTCTATACATAACCTTTTTGTCTTGTCTCAACATTTTGATCTAATTTCTTAGCTCTTTTAATTCTTTTAACTCGGTTTCTTCTTTCTCCCATCTATGTTTCTGATATGCAAATTCCTCGGCCTATTTTTCTCTTAATTCCCTAATGGTTTTTTCATTTTGATTTAAGGGAATCGTACCTTGTTTAAATAATGATACTTGGTACTTCCACTTATTCACTTCAACTATTAGAAAAATAATATTTTCATTATCAGGTTGAGGTTATGTTTGCATACCGTTATCCATGAATTCTAATAGGTATTTAGTCTTCACAACCTGATCAACAAACTCAAAGAGATCCTCTGTCTGTATGGCTTCATCAACATTATTAGTTGGGGTTTCAGTCTATATTATTTTATCCACAGATGAAGGTTCTTGTGTTTCTCCATAAAACAATTGATTGTTTTCCATAATTGGCACGATTGTTTCTTGTGTGATAGTGGTGTCCTTCGGCTTCCAATTTTTAATATACTATATCTCTTTAGTTGTTTAAGAAGGAATATCAACAAGTTTCTCTTTTCCATTGACAGGTACTTGTTCCTCTTGCAAAATAACTTTATATCCAACCCCTTTGAATATGTTAGCACATTCAGGACACATATATTCATGGGGTGTTTGTTCAATTTCATCTCCCATATTTTCAAATGTTGATGCAACATTTTCCAATGTACCCAAGGTACGATATCTTGCCTTGGATTTCCTCATTTCTTTAAAATCTGCCCATAGTTTTGAGACCTCTTGTTTCAAAAATTCATTCTCATAAATCAATTCTTCAAACTGATTCTCCTTTTCGTTGGCCTTCTTACTCGCTACTTTGGATGTCTTATTTTTTCTCTTTCATATAGCAATAGGTCCTTGTGTATCAGCAACATTAATATTTTGGATGTCAACTTCTTCTTATGGAGCAGTTGCAACTTTTCTTTGTTGTTGTTTACCTAATGGTTCTTGTGTAACAAAAAGTGAACGAGGATGAATAATATGAATTACAAGCTCAAATTTCTGCAATTTTTTTGTTTGAGCTGTGACAGAGGCTCTGGTTCTCCATTTTGGAAGACTAGAAATAAACTTTGATGAAGATATTTTCTTGCCTTTTTCAATGACTTCTATTTTATCACTGAGAATAGGATGTGAATAATCATCATGCAAGGAGAATTATTCTTCATGTATTTCCTCTCGTTCTATTTTATTTTTTGCAGGTTCTTCCATTAGAACATTTTCTAGTAAAATTTCAATGTTTTCAGAGGGTGTTCTTGTACTCACTTATTTCTCAGTATTTCCCCCTTCATTCTCTGATTGGACCACTGTGGGTGATCCTTGAGGACCTTGTTCAAATATTTATCTAGGCTTTTCCTGATCAACATAATTAGGGTCAAAACCCTCCTGGTCATTATGATCTAAATGCATCACAGTTTCTGACATAGATGGAAGGCTATTGATTTTTTCAGTTTCTCCACTCTTCTTCCCTTCTTCTTCCAATTGTTTTTCATTTCTCTCATCACTGTCAATTTCAATTTCAACTTCTTCTTCTTCATTATTGGCTATAAGTCTTGAATGGGATCTATTTTGCAGATTTAGTTCCCTATCTACTATCAATTTTATCAATCCATGATTCATGATGCATGTCACTGCCACTCTTACCCATCTATCATAATGAGCCATGCTTTGCAGAGTTTTTAATAGATAGTAAGGCATGTTTACTAATCTACCATGGCAAATATTGGATAACAAAATGAAGTCATGATTTTAAACAAATGTGTACCTACCTTCACAGGTGATGTACTTTTTCAAGAATATAACAACTTGTTTCCATGGATGTGGTCAATATTCAAGTGTTGTCCCTTGTCCTTTGAGTTGAACTTCTTCACCCTCTTCCAAAAACTTTGTCTTTTCTGTGGAAAGTGGCATTTTCTGTAAAAACCACTGTGTACTAGTTCTGGGTAAACCAATAACTTATTCTATGGTTTCCTCTGTTACTTCAACTCTTATTCCTCCTACCCTTGAATGGTTTATTCCTAAATTTTCAAAAAATTCTAGTTCCACAACACTATCAAACCCTATCATCCGTTCAAAATAGTTAATCCATTTTTCCTCCTCAAAATATTTGTTTGTTGTTGGAAACTGGAGTAGAGAAGACAAAGATTCAGTCTCATGTCACACAGTTAGTTTACACATGTTTCAAAACTTTAGTTTATCAGTTATAATGCTTGGAATTTCAACTCATCTCTATGCTTCAGACTCAGAGTCACATAATTGAAAAGTTATGCATGTGTCACAGGGAAATTAGTTATGGCATGGAAAGGTTGTGAAAGATTTGGAAATGATGATTGGACAGAATGGCGGTAGAGTTAGTGAGGTATAATGGATGATGAAGTGGCATACTCTGGAAACAAGTATAATTGGTCGATGAAAATAACGTGGAATGCCACAGAGGAATAATCATTACTCATTTGTCATATCCCACATTATCGCACATGCACAGAATAATAATGCACCTTTGGACACTTACCAATGGAAATTGATGACATTGCTTTGGATTTTTTTAAATTGGTGGCACTTTTTAATAAATCCACATCTAATTAATGAGAAATGGTAGTGTTTCAAAAAATTTCAAAAAATTTGGCAGAGAAAATAGGATTTTCTCATAAACAACAAGAAAAATGATAGTGTTTCAGCAAATGATGAAAAAGTAGCGATGTTTTAGTGAAATGCCGGAAAAATGGTGGTGTTTCAGCAAAATGATGGGAAAAAATAGCATAGAAATTTCTCCATGTGCTATGTTGCTCCGATTATGCTTTCACTTCCTGTAATGTCCGAAAAAACAATTCTACCAACTCAAATATTTGTTGAGCTTGTTAATAAAACCATAAAGAAAATAAATTAACTAAGTTCTTTCTCTAATCGAAACAATGTGCAATTTATTTATGTACATGATTTATTAAAATTTAGTCAAAATTTTAAGATTTCGATGGAGCAGGAGCAATCTCCTCCCCGTTGAAAAAGTGATAACCTGAATCTATAGTGATTGAGAATTTTTTTTTTTTGACAATGGTCGTTGATACACTCGTAAATGATAAAACTAAAAACTATCACTCGATATAAATTCATCATCTTTCATTAACATTATCCATTTTTTTTAGAATTGTTTCCACTATAACTATTTCAGTCAATGTTTCTTATGTGATTTCTTCTTATTTTGTCTCATCCATCACATTATCTAGAGTTTGGTAAGATTCTTAGTTCACATCCATTGGGTCCCTAAAAATATTGTTGATTGTATCATCCTCTGTTTCATTTTTAAAGCTAAGATATTTCCCTATATTAAGTAGAGGTTGAACATCCCCTTCCTCACAATCAACCCAAAAAGGATTTCTAGTTTCCATACTTGGGTTTAACAGGAGGGTAAAGGTTCAATTTATCTATATCATATCCATCATAAATTATCATAGACCCTATTATACATCCAATATAAGCATCACTTGTGGCCAACCATGGCCTTCCCAAGATCAGTGGATGTCCCCCCAACTGTTTTTTTTAGGGATTCCAGTAGATTTCATGTGGGTATGAATTTTTTATTTTATTTTTAAACCTATAGTCCTCGTCTATATTGTGACAAGACATCGTGGAAAATACAACATTCTCGTGGAAACAAAAACTTTTTATTTTTGTTTTTCCACAAACATCTATCTATATAGCAATGAAAAATCATGGCAAATAAAGTATCCTCGTGGAAACAAAAACTTTTCGTTTGTGTTTTGACATGAACATCTGTCTATATAACAAAGAAACATTGTGGAAAATATAGCATTTTCATGGCAACAAAAAAAAATTATTTTTGTTTTGCCACGCACATATGTCTATAAAGAGACGAAACATTGTGGAAAATATAGCATTCTCATGGCAACAAAAACTTTTTATTTGTGTTTTTCCACAAACATCCATCTATATAGATATGAAACATTGTCGTAAATATATCATTCTCATGGAAACACAAACTTTTCATTTGTGTTTTTCCACGAACATATGTCTACATAGCGACAAAACATCGTGGAAAATATAATGTTCTCGTGGAAACAAAAAAAAATTATTTGTGTTTTTCCTTGAACATTCGTCTATATAGCGATGAAAAGTTGTGGAAAATATAACATTCTCGTGGAAACAAAAAAAATTCATTTGTGTTTTTCCACGAAAATATAGCATTCTCATGTCAATAAGAACTTTCCATTTTTTTTTCCATGAACATCCATCTATATAGCGACGAACAATCGTGGAAAACATAGCATTCTCATGGAAACACAAATGGATCATTTTTGTTTTACCATGAACACCCGTCTATATAGCAATGAAACATCATGGAAAATATAACATTCTTGTGGAATCAAAAATGGATGTGTGTCTATATATATATATGAAGTTTTGTCGCTATATAGACGAATGTTTGTAAAAAAAAAAAATTGCAACAAATCCTTATCAAAAAAATCACACATGGCATCCAGATTACATGGATATTTCCATGATTAGTTCTTGGTCATCGATATAACTTTGAAAAAATATCCATGAAAAATAAGACCCGCTTTCATGGAAATTGCAACGAAGAAGTGTCTCGGTAGAAACAAAAAAAGCGTGGAAAATATGATCATATTTAGTAGTGTTCAAATCCATCTTTACTCTGGAGATTTCTAGTACCTGGGTGGTTGGTGTCTTATTTTTCCCAAACTTCCTGAGAAATATGGTTTCCAAGGTTCTCGAATTGGTAATAGAGGGTTTTTCCAAAGATAAAAACCAATTCAAATTCTTCTCTTCAAATGTAAGGGGGGACAAACAACATACAATGTCTTCATGTCGAATGCTCTATAATCTAATAGCTAGTAGGAATTTATTTATGTCATTTTCAGCTAAATATTTTTTGTCAGGGTCAAATTTTGGTAGGAACTTCTCAGGGTGTATGGGAATGTAATGATGAATCCCTGGTATAATGACTGCATCAACTAATAGCCAAGGCTCGTAGAGAGGTGGATTCTGGTTCAAATTCTATCCAGACATGTTTGGGGATTGATATGCGATAATCTGATGTGGGTTATCTTTAGGTTCTCTCTCAAACTTGTATAATTCTTCATAGTTTTCATCCAACTTGTTTCTTGGGGTGTAAGGTGATGATTCAAGAGGAGAGGGTGGTCTACCTCCTGCTCCAGCGACTAACAAATAATATTCAAGGTCAAAGTCATAAGTCTCAGGAAAATTAGAAGCCCCTTCAGGTACGTGATACTCAGGATTTCCAAATGAAGGGTTTCCTTGATGGGGGTTTGGGTTCGCCAAGAAAGGTTATATATTGCAAAGGCCTTATTGATTTTTAGGCAGAGATTAGTCTAGGGGAATTTGTCTAGTCTGTCTACTATGTTTCCTTTTCATGGAACAATTGGTACGTTCAATTGAGTGTCTGACTATGGCGTCAATTTTTTATATTGTTAGGACATGAGGTTGTGGAGAGGAAAAGGTAGGTCCAGAGTGAGAAAAATTGCAATGAGTTATGGCATGAGCTTGTATGTTTACAATATAATTTGGGGAAACAAAAATGTGCTCAAGGAAATTTTTTCAGGAATCACTTGATGAGGAAATATTTTCTTTTGGAACAGAATGGGAGGGGATTGAGTTTCTATTTGCAGCTATTCAATTCTATGGCCCTCCTTCTAGCACTATTTATGTTGACAGGACAAAATGATCCATTCAATCAGATGAGGGAAAATGCCTGATGGAAGGTCCCAATTAGACACACTCTGGTGTGAAGTAGCATTTCCAACCATATTTTGGCTTGGTTACCAATCTAATTGATATACTAAATTAATATGAATCAGATAACCATAAGTTCTCAGATGAATTAAAAGATAGAAATCCTAACTAACTAATATTAAGCTAAGAAGAATGATTAAAATTATAAGATGCAATATTTATTATTTTCTAAGATAACCTATCTTTATCAAGCGAAAACTAAGAAGGATGAATATAGTGAAATAACTATATTACTTGCACAAAAGAAATTCATGATACAAGTTACATGAAAAATTTAATAGCATAACTAGTTAGAATCAAGTAATTGATTAGTTAACTGCATCATACTATCATTGTACTCACTTTGAAAATCATGGTAACTATGTGAAATGAGAACATTAATTAAAAAATAATTCATAAACCAACATTCACACACTACATAAATAAACATTCATAAATCAAATAATCACATACATACGTATCAACACCACAATCTCCAAAAATGTCTTTAGGATCAAATTTACATGCAGTAAAAATAATGTCTTTCTACATTCAGAAACCAAAAGACCCTTCTTGTGGACATTCCCCCCTTTTATAATGAGGAGATATTGTTTACATGATAATATTTCCATTATGAACCCACGACCATTTTACAAAATGATTCTTCATGTTCCAAACCAGAAACAAGATAACGATAGCAAAGAGAGGAGACATCTAGACACAATTATGGAATTTTATCATCATGAGTTGTTTTCTATCTACATCCGATATCGATATCCCTCCCAGAGGCAATAATCTTTCATAATTTCTTCAATCTTGTCCGATTGCAATTTCTGCACGATTAATTCCCCACTGCAAATTTTGGTGGACACTTCTTGATGTAACTCCTTGTTGATAGTCAAATATGACCATGTTCAACATTTAGGAATTCGGTCGGTCAGGATCCCAATTAGACCCTTATCCATTGTAAATGGTGATTCTGACTGGTTTAGTTCCAGTTACCTATAACTCTCCTAATCTTGAAATAAAATTAAATCTTAGATAAATATATACAATTTCTAACTGATTGAAAATATTTTATTCTTTATCAAATAACAAACTAAAATATAAACATATATAGGTTTAAAACTATCTATATGGAAAGAGTAATTCTAATTATCATAAAAGGTACTCCTACGAAAGGAGGTTTTGTTTTATCTTTTTAAGAATAATAAGTATTTGAAATGAAAATTAAAAAATGAATAAAATGTAATTTAGCAAATAAAACAAAACTAACAAACTAATCTAATGTCCAGGTATAATTCCAATAGTATATGAATTGAGTAAGATAACCAATATTCAAAAAGACATAGATCTTCAGAATACATGCCTGAGTATATAAACTGTGTATGAATCAATATCTATGTCTAAATAATTAACGCATATTATTAATCAAAATAGTATTCATATACAAAATATTACTAAAACAATGTGTAAAATAAATATGAATCAATCTAATTCATTAACAATAATCAATTTAGATAAAACTTTGATTTAAAAGATAAACACTCAGATATAAATTTTATATTAATATTCAAAGCCAAAATTGATTCAATATAAATTTCAAAGACAAGACATGTACAATAGTGCATAGGTTTCATTATTACCCCAAAACTTGAACCCCTTCTATCATCTTTCTTTCCCTCTTTTATATAGAAAGAGTTCAAAACAAACCTTAAATTCCTTCTATAACTAAAATCAGTTATCTATTTTAATTGTTTAGAATGGGAAATTATAAAAAATGTTTAATTCTGAAACCATATTAACAAAATACATAAAACAAAAATTAGTTTTCTTTTAACAACTAACTGTTCAAATTTTTGAAATTAAGCGTGGAAAACTAATATTCCATATTCTTCTATTCATCCAAGTCATTCTTTTAATACCTGTAAAAACAAAAAAATGGAAATTACAAAAAATAATACATCATAAAAACAAAATTAGAGTTGCTACAAAATTTTAAATCTTCTAGCTACTCATTTATTTATAAAAATTAAACAAAAAAAAAATAAAGAAAATGTTTAACTCATACCATTGAAATAAAACACATTAATCATTGAGAATTATGGGGTAAAGTATTAAATTATGATTTAACAAAAATGTTAACCCCTGGCGATTTGATAGTAATCGATTCTCCTTTTTTATCATGCTTGGAACCCAAAGCTTGTCTTGTTTGGATTTCAACCAATGATTTGTTTTATTCTATAATCAGTTGGTTTCCTAACTGCAGATCAATTAAATTTTCTTGTAGCACAAGAACTACTGAATAGTATTTATCTTTCCAGAAGAAAACATCCAGATTTGTATCAACTTTAGATTTTCCTTTCTCAAATTCTTCAACAACCTTTTCAATAGTTTCCTCCATTATATGCGAAGAAATGTTTCGGGGATAAGAAACTTCTTGATTTTTAACAAATTCCTCATCTTCATTTTGAACAAGAGAACTGACATTAGAATATTTCGTAGATTTTTTTTCTGATCATTCTGGAAATTTTTCTTCCTTGACGCTTATTCATTTTTGACTAACTTACTAGAATCATCATTATTTAAAAAAAAATAAGATGATTTTCTTTTTTACCACATTCAAATACAAGAGAGGAAATCACATTCTATTTGTATTCTTCAGAAGAAACATGGGGATTTTCTCTTAAAACGATTAACTCTGGTTTGAGGTTAAACCTTAAATATTGACTGCGTGTAACCCTTGCAACATTTTGTTGAGAAACAAAAACCTATGGGCGAGAAAGGAAATTATATTCTATAGTATTCAAGGTTTCAAACTCTACCTCAGAATTGTGAGTCTATAAATTCGACTCAGGGTTGTCCTGAAAATGATTTCTCTTAATAAAATCCTCCCAAGAATTGTTATTCTATTTTAACAGAGCCTTAATCAAAATTTTAACAAAACCATGATGGAAAATATTTCTTTATGAACTAAGATGTTTCCTTTGGTAAAAATGAGACATTTTCAAAAGGGTTTTGAGTAAGAAGACTAGAATATTTAACTCATAATCCATCAAAATGATCAACATCCAACAATGGTATATAAAGAAAAGACTATATCAACCTTCATAGGTGATAAAACCTTTGACAATTCCTAAAAGAAAATGCCATTTTTAGTTTACTAGGGAGATATGAATACCTTTGTAATCGATTATATTTTCACTAAGGAGAAACTAAGATTTCTGACTAGGGGATTTATTTTACTCTTTTGGTCTTGGAACAACATTTTCCCTTTAATGGAAACTTGGTCACTCTAGCTATCATTTCCTTATTTATATATAACCCAATATCTCCAACTTTGGTGTATTCATCATTAAAGCTTAATGCAAAATATTTAGTAACCTGTGAATTGTAGCCATTAAACATTTGCAATAAATCTAACCAGGAAACTTTTTGAAATGTCAGATAATAATCTTCATTATCTTCAATAAGTTCACTGTCAGGTTGATTATGGATATCATACCCATACTGAAAGTTTACTACAACTCAGAAAAAATCTCATGGAAAGGTAACAAACCCTCACTCATAGGTAAAATCCTTCAATTCTCGAGGTAAAAAAAAAGTTGAAATAACTCAAACCTTTCGACAGAGTAAACCTATCATGACTTGAATTGTGTAATCAATTCATAGTAATGGCAAGGCATACAAGTACAAAATGTGGAACAATATTAACATATCTCTGAAAATATGACTTATTCACATGATGTATGAAAAATCATAAGGCTGTAGTGATAAATTAAAGCCATTAAAATTCATGATGACAAGGTATGAACTCGATTAATCACCTTTGTTTTGAGTTTTGGATTTAACATATTAACCCTATTTATGGTAATGACAACCTTGATTAAATTTTTGAAAAGGTAACCTAAATTTTTATGAACATAGTTGAATTTCAATACAATTTTGAAATTTTCAAACTCTTAAATATTTTCAATACAAAATTCTTAGAGAAGCAACATAATCATGAATTTGGGACCTTTTTCAAATATTGTAGCTCAGGTATAAACTGTCAAAAATAATTTAGATGAGAAAAATAATCAAGGATATGTTGATCAAATTACTTGGTAATCAAATGAAAACAACAAAGAAAGAAGATGTCGTTAAAATCTAGATGAACCTTTAAAGGACTTGGAAATATGATCAACAAAATTTAAAAAAACTGAAAATAAAAATCAAGTGAAAACATGATGTTTTTTCAAAAAAATTAAAAAATGTTTTCTTTTCAAAATGAAAAAAATGAAGGGTCCCAATTTTATTTATATCACATGAAAAGATTGGGAGGTTGTTTTATGCTACAACAAATGGTGACACACTGTTGAAACCAGTTATCTTTGTATATAAGTTGAAGAAAAATGTGTCAGATCATAAGAAATAAGGAAAAATTATCGAATCCAGATAAATTATTTTTATGAATAGTTTGTAAAAAATAAGAAATAAAACAGTACTAATACTCTTTCACTTTATCTCATTGGAGGGGATAAAGGGTGTTTATTAATTTATAGCTGGGAAATGAAGATTTTGATTTGAATAATAAGTAAATTGTATTCATCATGTCAGGATTGAAAAGTTTAACTAGATGTACCTGGTATTGCTTCACTACCAGCAGACATGTTCAGTACCTTGACAAAGTTACCTTAATATCATATAAGCATTGACCCTCTGCCAACAAGCATGTTCAGTACCTTGACGGGTTAGCATATACTTCCCATGTCCTCATCACTTCTTTTTTTAATAAATGAATTAGGGATTGCATTTGAGAAATGACGAAAATAGAGGAGGGGTTATATAGAGAGTTACTTATATATTTTTTAGCATGAAATACAACTCAATTGTTTGTCTTATGATATGTTATTTACCGACCAATTTTAAATTTTAGGGGAAAACATTACTCCAAGTAGATTTTGTTGTAAAGTATTTTCCTTGTTTATAATTCTTTAAAAAGAGAAACTAGTCATAAGATTTATCTTTTGAATTTTAAGGAACTTTCCTATTTCAAAAAATGTAAATTATTCTCTCTATGTACGAAAATGGATTTAAAAGACAATTGATAATCATGTGTATTGAGTTGTTATATCATATAAAAAATAAAAACATAATAAAAAATAGTATGAGAGGAAGAAAATAAGCACACTTCATATATATATATATATGTGTGTGTGTGTGTGTGTGTGTGTGTGTGTGTGTGTGAAAACTAAAATATCAAAACAAACAAAAATATTTATAGTTATTTACAAGGATTGATGTGGCTTTTAAGAAAAATATTTTTTGAGGATTAACCCATTTACAGGAAAAGATTATTCTATGCCTTAAAGAGTTTGTAAAATAAAGGTATATGAGCCAACGTTTTTAGCAACCTGAAAAGGAACTAACCACAACTTTTGACATTTCGTATGTTTACCATTTTCCTCGTGGGATTTATCCCATTTCAAGACTAAGTAACCAACATAGAAATTTTTGTCACCTACAGATATATTATCAAACCACTTCTTAATGATCATTTGATGATTGGAAAAATTATTCTTAGCCTTATCCCTCACTTCCTCTAGTCTGAAAATCTGATTTGTATGATATTGTAGACTAGAGAAAGGTTGTTCCTGAATGGAATGTACTAAAGCCAAGGCTGGAATAGAAATGTTTGGTGGAAGAATAGACTCCTTCTTGTAAACTAAAAATCAAGGGGAAGTACCCAATGATTCTTTATAAGTAATTTGATCTTCCCACAATGCATAAATTAATGCTTTGTGTCAATTTCTATGGTTATCACTAATAGTTTTCTTGATAATTTTCAAAATATATTTGTTTGTTTATTCTGCTAAACCATTACCCTAAGGATAATAATTAGCAACATGTTTTATTTTAATTCCTTTCTGAAGTGCATATTATGTAAGTGACAGAGAAAAAAAATAAGTTGCATTATCAAAAACTAATGTACTCGGGAGACAAAATCTTGTAATAATAAATTCATCTAAGAATGAAATTACCTAATCAGTTGTAACTAATTTCAAGGGAATGGCCTCCACCCATTTTGTAAAACAATTGGCGGTAATAGGAATATACCTATTCTACTTCAAAGAGTTAGGGACAATTTCACCGATGATATTGTGTCCCCATTATTCAAATGGTTGTTCAATGATCATGGGTTGCGAAGGTAATGTTGGTTTATTTTCTCGTCTGACTGAAATTTGACAAATTTTACATTTTAAACATATGCATGAGTCTTTAAACAGGGTCATCTAGTAATATCTTGCACATAAGATCTTGTGAGCAAATGACCACCTGTAGGTCCATCATGTAAGTCAAATAAAACTTTATCAGCCTCTTGTTCTTCTAAACATCTAAGTAACATTGAATCATAATTATTTTTGAAAAGAACAGTATTGATGAGCTAATATTGTGTGGCTTTTATTCTTAAAGTGTGTTTCATTTTAAAATCAAAATGAAAAGGTGCAGTACCATGAGTTAGATAATAAATTAAATATGAATGTTTTGAATGAGGAATGTTAGGAGTAACACATACATGTTGTACCTTCTCAATATCCTTCTCAACATCCTCATTTTCAGATGTAATATCAATGCTTTCAATGATTAAATTTCATAAACCTTGAACTCATACAATTTTTGTAGGTTTTATCTCTAAATAATATTCTTGTAATGTAGTTACCCAATTACTTTGTAGAAGGATTCTAATTAAGGGGTGTGTAACTATTACTTTGGTATGATATTTGATGAGGAAAGATATGAAATGTTTCATGGATTTGAAAAATGCATAAGCTCCTTTTTCAACATCCGTATAATTTAATTATGCTCCTTGTAATGTTGATCATTCAAAAGAAATTGGTACCTCTATATTTTGATCATTTTTCTTTGATAACAAAGATGCATAAGATCATTAAGAGGAAAATGTATAAATAAAAAAATATTTATTGTAATTAGGAGAGAGTAAAGAAGGCGCTTGACTGATTGTTTTATTTGTAGAATTGAAAGCTTCTTTTTTTATTGTATTCCACTTCAATATTCTGTCTTTTCTAATCATATGTTGCAGGGGTAATGTAACACACCCGAACCCTAAATAACATTTATAGGGATGGGGCATAAAAATTGTACTTACTCTAATAATATCAAATCATCCCTCTAAGGTATTCATCCTCCTCTAGTGGAACATATATTTATAAAGACTATTACCGAGCTCTGATCCAATATTTGGTTTGTAAGATATGGTCTCCCGAAGTTGTCTGGGCTTATGAATTTGGGGTCTTTGGCATTCAGTGTTGAACACCCCTTTTCTTACTTCATGCATACTCCCAGAAGTCTCGAAATCTCTCCATGCAGTATTGTCCATTTGACAATCGATGTTAGACATTCTACATTGAACGTCCCTCCACTATACTACACCCCAAATCCTCTGAACTCCCGAATTCGAGTTCGAAAAACCAACCACGTTGTCTAGGTGGGCATGAGCTAGAGTTTGAAATGTGGTGAGGGCTAGAGGTGACACATGCCCTCATTAGGGGGTGACACATATCATTCTCTAATAATAATAATAGGTATGCAAAACTTCCATATCTTGGTGACACGTAGCAAGCTAATCGTGGATCTGCATCACCTTGGATGACGTCAGAAAGCCACATCACCTTGGGCTGGAAGCCTTCCAAACCCTTTGATCGCATAGTCAAGATACCTCCATGTAGACCTCGTGATGTATGGCCTCTATTTCTTTGCAACTTCGACGTTTGGGGGTTTCATGGTGTAATCCTCTCCTTACTCCCAGAGTAGGTCAAAGATGAATTAACCATCAGGTATATCCAATGGTCACGAGTGGTCCCAAAGCTCCCTTAGATCGACGTTTCTTTTTAATTTATGACTTCAGAGCTTATCGATACACCACACCTCAAATCCCTTGGAGTGTCAATTATCCAGACTAAAGGATCTAGAGCCATGCATCCCCTACCTATCAACAACTAACATTTACTCTATTTTTCGCAACTTCAAGAGTCTTCACACTTTGAAGACTCTTGGCATAGTTCCTTTGGAGTGTTGAGTCTCTAGACTATGATATCTCCTACCATGTTGACCAAACAAGTAATTTCCAAAGATGATACCTAGCAAGGCAGAGAAGACATATGGCCCCTTTAGTGGATAACACATGTCACATGTTAATGGACCTATAGGGTCTGTGAAATGCTCAAATCCAGATCACACGTGGCACATTTATCATGGATCCATGTAAATATGGATAACATTAGCGGTCCATGTCATTCCAGACTGATAGCCTTATAACATCCCTCAGATCTCACGGTTGGGATCAGGCCACGTAGATCCATAGATCTACGACTCTCATTACTTTGGGAATTTCACATTCGGGGGTTTTTCTATGCATACTCCTCATCACTCCAGAGTTGGTCAGCATCAGGATGACCATAGTATAAATCTAACGGTCATATTCTATCCACATAGGCCCCCATATATACGAAATTCGTGGCTTCAGGACTTCGGTCTTCATCCCTTCAGGAGTTCCTCTTTCCATTAACACGGTGACTTAAAACTCTTGAAGTGCCACTCACCAAACCGTGGGATATGGCGACACATATCCCTTCCTATGGACGGTCTCTATTCTCTCTGGACTTCAGGACTTGAAAGTATCCATATCCCTTACGATGAATACATAATTCTATGAAATCGTGAAGACTGAAGGAGTCGAGGAGTTAACGCCTATGTTCCTTCTCCAAATCCAACTGTCATGAAAAACCATGGATCCTCCCAAATGGATCTTGTCCTCTCGTTTCCCAAACAAAAGGATCATCCCTTTTTAGACTTAAATATATCGATCCTTCCTAAGCTTTGTTGGTTCTAAAATACTTAAGCACTGGCATGCACTTTGCACTCTTTATCCAAATCTTAACAGACTCCTTATCACAAGAGACTCAAAATAGCTGGGAGTGTTGACATGCATGTGGGAAACTATACCCAATCTCAACAAACTCATAGTTCATCTACTTAAACTTGATCCACTACAGGGCTCGAGCATTTACGGGTAAGAACCATATAGTTACTTACTTGCTTAAATACATGATTAGGGAAAGACAAAGGGACACAGTCTTAGCATAAAGAAAACATGCACATACGTGAAACATTCATAGGATGTCCAATTTTAATTTATAGTTATAGTTCAAATATACAGGGTATGAGAATACTTATCTATTTCATATTGTATCCAACGAACTGACTGTGGGTGTGCTCCTTTCCACCCAACCATAGGTCACTCTTAGCACTCTAGCCACCTCCATTCCAAGCCATGATATCGCTAGGTAACTTTCACAGTTTCTCAAGGAGTCCTTCTCATTCAAGATATCTACGAGGTTTATCAAATTCCTCCTCAACATCAAGCTCGCAGTCTCTTGTTCAGTTCACGCTCTTCTATAAGTTCTCAGATATATTTTCTCTTGTTATCTCCAGTAACCAAAACAACTTGTCCATCTTTTAGTTCCTCTCCTCCACTGGAGAGACTCATGCTCTCTATATTCCCATGTGTCTTCTCTCATATTGCTTCGTCCTTATTACCCCTCACCTATTCTCCTCCCTGGGAAGGTTATGGACCTGTCTTGTTCCTTCTATCAGAAGGAAACTTGGGTAATTTTGGGTCTGTAGGAATCTATGGTACGTTGGGATGACAGCTTCCTGTCTCCTTAGCTAGACCATGCTTTCTCACACAAGAATATTTCCAAAGACTTCATTGAGACTTACATTTGAGGAATCCCTTGGACTTACTCTACCGAGGCATCCCTCTGGCTGGTGTTACCACACCGCAACATGTTCTAGGGAGATCATGGCTTACTACAAGGTTATCATGTCTCAAAAGCATAATCTTTCACGCTTTAAATATTAACAACCTTCATGCATCCTCCCTAGAAAGATATTTTTTATCTCACCTGTATAACAGGTATACAAAATTATGAGAAAATATCATCAATTTCAAATTCAGAATTTCCTTGCAAATTTGTTACCCATAGATTTCCACACTCCTGATTGATTTTCAGATATGTTCTGCACAAGAACTAGATTCACAAGTATGGTACTTTCCTTCCCATAGTAGTTTATCTCAGCAAGAAATTAGTCTTCCTTATGGGCTTACAACACTACCATATCCAATATGTTTTTTCCTCCTACAACTTCAACATTCCTCAGCTAAACAAATTGTTAGTTTTCATGCACATTATATTTTAGAATGATGCATACTAATAGTCCAAGTCATTTTCATCTATTCAATGGTACAAGGAAAAAGGTAAATATTATTATCTATGTAAGAATCCTTTCAACATACTAAATTTTCCAAATACAATTCAAGTATTAAATGACTTTAATCAATGTGCCAATATTCATGGCCACATTCATACCCAATGCACCCTTGCATTGATTTTCATGCTGCTACACTTGGGGACAAGCACTCTTCTATGGTGTGTTGGATTTTAACCAACCTCTTCAACACATGGCTTATCAATTCTCATTCATTATTGAAACAAGATTGTACTTCCTACTACAAAATGATTATGATCCCAAATCAGTACACCTGAAACTAAAAGTTGCTCTTAAATTCACCCAAGTATTCTTCCTTCATTAGTAACCAGGGTGCCAACACTCATGGCCACCCAAATTTGCTTTTCTTTCACACCTATAAAATGAAATTAAAATATTGGAAGGTCCTCCTTCCTCAATGGAAAATTGATTGTCTTCCCTTTATGCAATCATTCATTTCCTCAAAGAAATTCCATGCAATGTGCTAAATATGAGCACCTTTATTCCCAATCTCCCTATATTGGTCATTGTAACCATGTTACGCTTTACAAATTAATTTTTTTTCAAGGATTATAACTCATCCTTGAATGGCGTATACTTCCTCTCTCTATTGTTCAAATTCATTTTTCCTGAATCTTACCCCACTTGGGAAGCAATAGCATACACCAACCACTCACAATTATTTGCATACCTTTAGGATAATGGAGTCTTTTCAGAAGGGATTCATACCAAATTACTTCATACCCTATGCCACATGGGTATTGCAAGATATCAGAAATAATAAATATGTAGAACATAAATAAAATGGTAGAAATGGTAGAATAACAACAATATATCCAACATAATCTCCACAATAGCACAGAAATGATATAAGAACAACAACAAAAATAACACTTTGATTCAGAAAGCAATGTTTGNTAGTTCTTAACAAACTTGCGATAATACCCTGTTAAGCCCAGAAATCCACGCAAGATTTTGAGAGTCTTTGGGTGCGGCCAATATTGCATAGCTTCAATATTTTTCAGATCCACCCTGATGCCATCCTTGCCAACCACATGACCCAAGTATTCTACTTCTGAGGCACCAAAAGAACATTTAGACTGTTCCAGGAAATGTTGGTGCTGGGAGAGGAGATGGAGAACTTGATCCACATGAGTAAGATGGTCGTTCTAGGTTTTTATATAGATGAGGATATCATCAAAGAAAACTAAGGCAACATTACAGAGAAAGAGACAAAAGACATGATTCATGAGGCTTTGGAAGGTGGAGGGGGCATTACACAAGCCAAAGGGCATGAAAAAAAACTCATAGTTCCCCTCATGAGTGCGAAAGGATGTCTTGGGAATGTCTGCCACTTTCATACGTATCTAGTGATAGCCCAAGTTAAGATCAAGTTTATTAAAGAATTGGGTGCCACTCAATTCATCCAGGAGGTCATCAATGAAAGGAATGGGAAATTTGTCTTTAATGGTTAATTTGTTGAGGGCATGAAAGTCACGACACATTCTCCAAGAACCTTCTTTCTTCTGGACCATGACTATAGGATAAGAGTAAAGGCTCATACTAGGGTGGATAATGCCTGCATTAAGGAGTTCTTGGACCATTTTCTCAATTTCATTTTTTTGTGAGAAGGGGTGGCGATATGGATGGATATTGGGAGGAAGGATTCTAGCTACAAGGGGAATGGAATGGTCATGAACACCGCAGGAAGGAGGGAGGCCTTGGGGAGTGGAAAATACCATTTGATGTTTAGAAAGAAGAGCTTGGAGGTCATGTAGAACTGGGGGTGTTTCTATTGCTTGAATGACATGGAGTTGGGAAATGACACCAGAATGACCTTTTTTGAACAGCTTTTCCATGCGATGGGAACTAATGACCTCAGGTGAACCAGGACTGATGCCTTGGAATTTATATTGGTGGCCTTCCTGGTCAAATTTCATGGTTAATGCTTTAAAATCCATGAGAATGGGACCAAAGTTCTTATCCAGTCTTCACCCAACACAATGTTACAACCACCCATGTCGATAGCAAACATATGGGATTTTAGGTGGTAGTCATCGATTTGCAGACGCACATTTTTACAACACCCTCCACATTTCATGGAACCACCATTGGCAATCTTGATTTGGAAATTCTTGACAGCATGGATGTAGCAATGAGTTTCTTGGGCAATGCAACGATGAATAAAATTATGGGTGCTTCCACTATCAACCAGAATGATGACCTTTTAATTCTTGATGTAACTGATTAACTTGAGGGTTTGGGGAGACGAAAATCTAGTGAGAGCATTGAGGGAAATGATGGGTTCTACTTCGGGAGGGTTTGAGGGAGGGGTTATGACAGTGATTTCAGGTGAATTAGACACAAGGGGAGATTCAACATCCTCTTCTGAGATGTCCTCAGAGATGGCCATAAAAATATTTTTTTCCTTACACTTGTGGCCCGGGAAATATTTTTCATCACAATTATAACAAAGGCCTTTGAGTTGGCGTTCAGCCATTTCAATCCTGCTCAATTTTTGGATTTTTAATGGGGCAGAGGGAGTAGTGGGAGTGACGGGTTTAGGGTGAGGAATAAAGGAGGGTTTTGGGTTTTGAGATGATACAACCTGTTGTGCTTCTTTATCTCTTATGGTAGCCTCCACAGAAGTTGAGGGTCGAGCCATGAGGACATGGGCCCAAATCTCCTCCTTGAGGCCACTAATAAAACACTCTCGAAAGAAAGCGTCATTCATGGACGGTCTCCATTCTCTCTGGACTTCGCGACTTCAAGGTAACCATATCCCTTATGATGAATACACAATTCTATGAAATCGTGAAGACTGAAGAAGTCAAGGAGTGAACGCCTATGTTCCTTCTCCAAATCCAACTGTCATGAAAAACCATGGATCCTCCAAAATGGATCTTGTCCTCTTGTCTCCCTAACAAAAGGATCACCCCTTTTTAGACTTAAATCTATCGATCCTTCCTAATCTTTGTCGGTTCTAAAATACTTAGGCACTGGCATGTGCTTTGCACTCTTTATCCAAATCTTAATAGACTCCTTATCACAAGAGACTCAAAATAGCTGGGAGTGTTGACATGCATGTGGGAAACTATACCCAATGTCAACAAACTCATAGTTCATCTACTTAAACTTGATCCACTACAAGGCTCAAGCATTTACGGGTAAGAACCATATAGTTACTTACTTGCTTAAATACATGATTAGGGAAAGACAAAGGGACACAATCTAAGCATAAAGAAAACATGCACATACCTGAAACATTCATAGGATGTCCAATTTTAATTTATAGTTATAGTTCAAATATACAGGGTATGAGAATACTTATCTATTTCATATTGTATCCAACGAACTGACTGTGGGTGTGCTCCTTTCCACCCAACCATAGGCTCATAGGCATTCACTCTTAGAACTCTGGCCACCGCCGTTCCAAGCCATGATATCTCTAGGGAACTTTCATAGTTTCTCAAGGAGTCCTTCTCATTCAAGATATCTACGAGGTTTATCAAATTCCTCCTCAACATCAAGCTCGCAGTCTTCTGTTCAATTCACGCTCTTTTATAAGTTCTCAGATATATTTTCTCTTGTTCTCTCCAGTAACCAAAACAACTTGTCCATCTTTTAGTTCCTCTCCTCTGCTAGAGAGACTCATGCTCTCTATATTCCCATGTGTCTTCTCTCGTATCTCTTCGTCCTTATTACCCCTCACCTATTCTCCTCCCTGGGAAGGTTATGGACTTGTCTTGTTCCTTCTATCAGAAGGAAACTCAGGTAATTTTGGGTCTAAAGGAATCTATGGTACGTTGGGATGATAGTTTCCTGTCTCCTTAGCTAGACCATGCTTCCATTCATGGGGGTGGCTAATGGTTCAACCACCAATCCTTTTCTTATTAATTGATTTCTCCTTGGGGTCAGGATAAGGTGTATCATTTCAGTAAGGATAAATTTGGGTCATTTTCCATAATGAACCCTCTCCATAATTTTCCCATTTTCTCTCCTCTAGTGATATCATGGCCAATACTTCAAGGCTTCACCACCACAGTCATTTATTTTCAATTAAAAAAAAAATGCATTTACATTGTTCCCATGCAATAACATGGTGATCATAATTAATGACTAATTACAGCCTGGGGGAAACATGGGTATTACAATCCCCTCCCCCTTAAAAAGGAACATCGTCCTTAGTGTTCTTTCTCAGTAACATTGGTCATGCCTTTCTAATTCATTTGCTTCAAAAGTCTTGACTCTCTTTCCAGGTCAAGTCCTTTTCAGAATATTGGCCTTTATCACCTATCTTCAAATATCTTGCACAACAAGCATATTAATCATATCTTTCATGCATAAACATTTTACTATTGCATAAAATTTAAGAAAAATTCATAACTTATCACAATATTCATTTGTGCATTTCATGGATTTGTATCCACATGGTTGTCTTATTATCTTTTCCCACTGTTTCTCCTAGACATACCCATTGTGTGCATGATTCAAATCAATAATGTAGGAGAACTTTTAAAGTCTCCTCTTCGTTGCGATCACTCACCCTCTAGGCCTGGGCTCAAGAATCCCCTTATCTACTAAATAGTTCTTTGGGTGATCCAGCTTGCCTTTCCAAGGCTTTCTCACACAAGAATATTTCCAAAGACTTCATTGAGACTGACATTTGAGGAATCTCTTGGACTTACTCTACCGAGGCATCCCTCTTGCTGGTGTTACCACACCGCAACATGTTCTAGGGAGATCATGGCTTACCACAAGGTTCTCATGTCTCAAAAGCATCATATTTCATGGTTTTAATAGTAACAACCTTCATGCATCCTCCCTAGAAAGATATTTTTTATCTCACCTGTATAACAAGTATACAAAATTATGAGAAAATATCATCAATTTCAAATTCAGAATTTCCTTGCAAATTTGTTACCCGTAGATTTCCACACTCCTCATTGATTTTTAGATATGTTCTGCACAAGAACTAGATTGACAAGTATGGTACTTTCCTTCCGATAGTAGTTTATCTCAGCAAGAAATTAGTTTTCCTTATGGACTTACAACACTACCATATCCAATATGTTTTTTCCTCCTACAACTTCAACATTCCTCAGCTAAACAAATAGTTAGTTTTCATGCACATTATATTTTAGAATGATGCATACTAATAGTCCAAGTCATTTTCATCTATTCAATGGTACAAGGAAAAAGGTGAATATTATTATCTATGTAAGAATCCTTTCAACATACTAAATTTTACAAATACAATTCAAGTATTAAATGACTTTAATCAATGTGCCAATATTCATGGCCACATTCATACCCAATGCACCCTTGCATTGATTTTCATGCTACTGCACTTGGGGACAAGCACTCTGCTATGGTGTGTTGGATTTTAACCAACCTCTTCAACACATGGCTTATCAATTCTCATTCATTATTGAAACAAGATTGTACTTCCTACTACAAAATGATTATGATCCCAAATCAGTACACCTGAAACTAGAAGTTGCTCTTAAATTCACCCAAGCATTCTTCCTTCATTAGTAACCAGGGTGCCAACACTCATGGCCACCCAAATTTGCTTTTCTTTCACACCTATAAAATGAAATTAAAATATTGGAAGGTCCTCCTTCCTCAATGGAAAATCCATTGTCTTCCCTTTATGCAATCATGCATTTCCTCGAAGAAATTCCATGCAATGTGCTAAATATGAGCACCTTTATTCCCAATCTCCCTAGATTGGTCATTGTAACCATGTTACTCTTTACAAATTCATTTTTTTTCAAGGATTATAACTCATCCTTGAATGGCGTATACTTCTTCTCTTTATTGTTCAAATTCATTTTTCCTAAATCTTACCCCACTTGGGAAGCAATAGGATACTCCAACCACTCACAATTATTTTCATACCTTTCGGATAATGGAATCTTTTCAGAAGGGATTCATACCAAATTACTTCATACCCTATGCCACATGGGTATTGCAAGATATCAGATATAATAAATATGAAGAACATAAATAAAATTTTAGAAATAGTAGAATAACAACAATATATCCAACATAATCTCCACAATAACACAGAAATGATATAAGAACAACAACAAAAATAACACTTTGATTTAGAAAGCAATGTTCGCAGGCCTCTTCAAGGGGGAAAACTCCAATCGAGCAGCAATCTGTTACAATAATCTCCAAGCTAGGGTTTTCATACCCTCGACCCTTATTTATACTAAATATGTCTATCAAGAGAAGAATCTAGAGGAAGATCCTTCTAGAAGAAGAAGCTTCTATTAAGTCTTCTTACATCCGCCTTATTCTATTTTATTGAAAGGCCTTATTAATATTTAACTTTATTACATTTGAATATATTAATCTACCTATGTGTAGGTTAGGACCCTAACATGTCCTCCCCCTTAAAAATAGGCTTGTCCTCAAGGCTTGAGACGAGGAAACTATTGTAGAATGCTAGCTGGTTCCCAAGTGGCATCTGTTGGATTCCTATC
>SNQJ01S0011588.1:76472-93705 GCA_010110895.2 Picea sitchensis
AGGGAGGTTTTACCCTATGGAGAAACTTATAAATACTTATTATTTTTGTAATAATGATCATCCTCATTGGTGGGAGAACAAGGATATGGAATTTTAATACAGACTAAGACAGAATTTGATATTCTGCTACAGCTTTAGCTTTTCATAATATCAATATTTTGTTCATGTTTATGTGTATCTATTTGCATTTGGTTAATGACTACTTTAGCTATCTTAGTCTTCTGCAAATGATATAATTTAATCAATATAATCCATATCTAATTTCTTCCATCACTTAAAAAAACATAGCAGTTGTTTGATTCAGTTTGTGAACGACAGATTTCTCTTCTTTATAAGTTGAATTATTAAATATAAGTTTTTGCATAACAGGTTTCCCTTATTGCAGATATTTATAAATCATATAATTGTTATGATTTTTTATGTCTTGTTTTCCCTATAAATAAACTCAAAGAGCAGCGCATCCTATCATTTACGAGAAGCTTCTGGATCATCCAGTGCGAGTTTCCTTCCTCCGACCAGCTTCGAAGTCATCATACACAGGAAAAATCTGGAGCGTTTCCAGGTCAGCTTGTTGCTTAGTACATTTATTATTAGTTTATTTTAGATACAAGTTTAGTTAGATATATATGTGTAGTTAGTATATTAGTTCGTTTAATTTCAGTGAATTCTATTTCTTGTTCATAAAATCATAAAAATCAAAAAATATATCTAGTTGTCTTAGGGTAGAAAGCACATGAGTTTTACAGGTTTTATTTAAATCTGCCAGTTGTAGATATTGTGTATTTGTAAATAAGTTATAGTGCAATAAGTAGTTAGACAACTAATTAGTAGAGTTAGTATAGTAGTAATTAGTAGATTGTGTATATATATAGTTATTAGAGTAGTTTAGTTTAGTTTTAGTTTTAGTTTGTTTTAGTAGTTAATTTTAATTAGATTAGTGTATTAGTTTGTTTTAGTGTTAGTAATAGTTTGTTAGTTAGTTTAGTTTCTTGTATTTAGTTTTATTTAGTTTAGTTTCTTGTATTTAGTTTTAGTTAGTTTGTTTTATTTAGTTTTATTTAGTTTGTTTTATTTAGTTTTAGTTTAGTTTGTTTAGTTTTAGTTAGAATAGTTATTTTAGATTAGTTTTCTCTTTGGTTTTCTTAGGAACTTAGAACGGACAACGGAGCCGTTAAACCCATCAGGGTGGTTCATTCCAAATGGCTTGGGTTATTAGACAACCCCGGACCAGTTCCACTCTCTCAGTTGACGGATGGTAAATTTCTCCCGTCAATAAATGGTGCTAGAAGGAGGGCCTGAACTTAATTAATGGCACGAGGCAGTCGCAAGACTCCTCCCCCCCCTAATTTCTCACCTAAAGTGACTAGAAGCCATTCACAAGATAATATTCCCTTTCAAACAACAACTACTTCAACCGAAGATCCACAGATCACAGTTGAGCCAGCAACCCCTAATCCTATAGGTGGTGACACACAAGAAATTATACGCTAGTCTCTTATTAAAGAACATAGTGCCTTAGCTCATCTTAGGCAACCAAACCGTCCATGAGGTCAACATTTAGACTTCTCTGATATCAGAGAATAATTAGGTGAGATTAACCTCACTGTGAATCCTACAGATCCAATCACAAATCCTGCTGCAGGAGAATCTGGGATACCTCCTTCACCACCTCCCTCATATCCTTCCTCTTCTGGAGGAGACTCCTATTTAGACGAAGGCAATTCACCTTCTCAGCCTTCCATACCCACTACCCCAATGGAAAATTAGAACAACCCTACTAGACCCTGGTTGGACCAGGATGTTGTAGTTGTACCTGGAGCCCAACACCCTTTACCTAAACACCCAGAGAAATGGCTTCCCAAGTTTGAACCTGATTCAAAATAGATAGCTGAAGATCATATCAAAAAATTTATGTTAACCATCAGACTCTGTAATGTTGAACATGAAGACGTTGTCTGTAGGTTGTTCCATTATACTTTTGAGGGTAATGCATCCACTTGGTACTTTTCCCAATAGCCCCATACCATTGTGTCTTGGGAAAAGTTTGAGTCATGCTTTTTGGAAAAATTTAGAGATGGTAAACCTCTGGAAGTCTTAGTCATGGATCTTTCAAGCTTAAAAATGAACCCAAAAGAAAAAGTTAAATATTTTAATAAAAGATTCCTAACGCTTAAAAATCGAATCCCTACAGATTCTATGCCTGTTGAGAGTCTTGTAATAGCTTACTACACTAAAGATTTACATCAAAGTATAGCTATTTGGGTTAAACGATCTAAAAAGGCCATGTTGTTAGAAGCCTTCGAGGAGGCTAGCCAGATTGAAAAAGATATACTTAGTCTTAAGGACTCTTCTAGCAATGAAACTGAAACTAGTTCTTCTTCCAAAAAGAAGATTGAAATTCTCCCTAGACCTACTCAAAGTAAAACACAACCTGAAAACTCTGATTTGGAAAATTTAACTAAAGTTGTTCAAAAACTGTCTAATCAAGTTATAGATTTAAAAAGGTCAACTAAAGAAGCTTCCTTGAGTAAGGGACCCTACAAACCCCCTTTCCGAAAGCCTTTTCCTACCAACCTACCTAACCCAAACCCTGAAGGCTTAAATCTAGAAAGTTTGCAATGTGCCCTTCAGACAATTCTAGAAGCCCAAGATAACTTGATGCCCCCTGATGTTCCTCAGGAGGAGGTTGAATAGGAAACAGTTCAATAAGAAGAGTCTTCTCCAAACATCTTTGGACATTTCTTGGACAACATCTTCCAAGATAACTTCGAGACTCTTCACCCTTATAACACCAGGAGTAAGACAACAAACAAGCCTTCTACCGAGAACACTACAACTTCACCTCCAAAGCCATCTAAATCAGCAGAAACTAAACAGAGCAATGTCAGCCCCAAATTAGATTATGATGTTGTTGAAGATCTTAAAAAATTAAGGGCTAACATTTTTATTTATGAGTTATTGAAGTTTCCTTTTTTGTTACAGAAAATGTTGCAAAATATTTCAGAGAACGACAAGAATGGTAACTCAAATGGAAACAAGGTTGTGCAAAGCAAAGTTCCGCAGAAGACTTCCACTAAAAATAATCCTGATCCTCAAGATAAAGGAAGCCTTCTTGTAGTTCCTATAAATAATGTAAATAATGTAAATAATGTAGATAAAGTAGCATTAGAAATTGTGAGTAAAAAGCCACAAGCTACTACTCTAAGTACTCGCAAGAATGTACCTCCTTTTCTTTTAACTTTCGAGATTTTCAACAAAAATGTGCATAATTGTATGGTTGACTCAGGAGCATCATCAAATGTGATGCCTTGGTCTGTCTGCCAAAAAATTAACGCTGAAGTGGAACCATATACTTTGAAAATCATACAAATTGATTGAACAAATGTTAAAGTTATAGGCGAACTAAAGAATGTATTGATTAGATTATCATCTAACCCTAAGGTTCATCAGGTTATTGATATAATTGTTGTGGATATTCCAGAAGTGTATGGTCTATTTTTGAGCAGGGACTGGTCGGAGTAGCTACATGGTTACTTCACAATAGACTGGTCTCACTTATGGATTCCAGAGAACGGTAAGCCCAACAAGATCAGGGTGAATCGTGAGCGTTACCTTAAGTTCACGGTCATAGATTTAAACGACCCTAACGAACCATATACACCTTCTGCTGATTTACCTGAAGTCCAAGGGATGGACACCTTCTTTGGAAATTTCATGGCTAAAGTTTCACCTATCATCAATCCTGAACAATAGTCCGAGATCATAGCATATGTGCAACCAACAGCTTCTATGCAACAGTCCCATGAGCCCAATGAAAATCAAATTTGGTCTCTATATTTCGACGGTTCTAAGTCTAAAGAAGGAGCTGGTGCAGGCTGCATCATTATCGATACGGCAAGTAACAAGACATTAATGGCTTGTAGACTAGAATTTGAATGTACTAACAATACCGCAGAATATGAGTCTTCACTGCAAGGTCTCAGAAAATCCTTGTATATGAAAATTCAAAACCTGGTTGTATTTGGTGACTCTGAAATAGTGGTTAGACAGGTAAGAGACTCTATACACTGTCCTTCCCCGCATCTCAAAAGTTACCAGTCTGAGGTATGGAGTTTAATGAATAAATTTTCTTCTTTCAATATAAATTCCATTCCTAGATTAAATAATGCTGAAGCAGATCTACTAGCTAATGTAGCCTCTAAACTTCTTCCTGCAGAAGGCTTATCTCCAAACGCATTCTCCGTCAAACTATTGTTTCGACCATATGTTCTTGACAATATCACAAACTGGAGAGTATTTGACGATGATCAGTAGATCATTAACTTTTTGCACATGGAAGAAACTTTTCAAGGTGCAGTGATAGATGAACGCACACACGATGACAATTTGCACGATTTTATGGTAATACCTGATCCAAAATCTCTTGAAGTTCTATCGGACATGGTAAATTTCATACCCAAATCTATTGTTAGATTAGAAAAGTTTTATGATTTTGAAGATAAATTTAAAAAGATGTTCAATTGTAAAACTAATAGTTCCTCATTGTCTTATGAAAAAGTCAATTTAGGGACTAGTGAAAATCCTCAATGTATCAATCTAGGCTTGGGATGTTCTAGACAAGAAAAAGCTTCTTTTGTTAAATTATTTAAAGAATTTAAGGATGTATTTTCATGGACATATGATGATCTCAAAACGTTCGATCCTAATATTATACAGCATGTCATCCCGATGAAGCCCCAAACCTTACCCTTCCAACAAAAATTGAGGAAAATGCATCATAAACTTGAACCAACTATTCAAAAAGAATTGAATAAAATCCTAGGTGATAAAATATTTTTTCCTATTAGACACACTCAATGGGTTTCCAACCTCGTCCCAGTACGGAAGAAAAATGGGGAAATCTGACTTTCTGTTGATTTTCGAAACCTCAATAGAGCGTCTGATAAAGACAACTATCCTGTCCCGCCCATGGAACAGATCCTTCAACAAGTATCTGGTTCCGAGAGGCTGTCCTTACTGGATGGTTTCTCTAGATACAACCAAGTCTTGATGTCTCCGCCGGACCAACTAAAAACTACCTTCCGTACTCCTTGGGGCACTTATGCTTATCGCAAAATGCCCTTTGGATTGATTAATGTTGGTGCTACCTTTCAGAGAGAAATGGACATTGATTTTCGAGGCTTAATCAATCACTCCGTCATAGTTTACTTAGATGATGTGACCTTTCATTCTAAAAACAAATACGATCATCTAGCTCACTTACGAGAAGTTCTGCTACGATGTCGTAAATACGGCATCTCCTTGAACCCCAAGAAGTCCATCTTTGCAGTAGAACAGGGGAAACTCCTAGGATTCATTGTATCCAATGATGGGATGATTATTGACCCTGAGAGGACTCAAGTCATCACTAAACTTCCCCCACCTACATCCAAAAAATCCATGCAGTCTTTCTTAGGCCAGATTAATTTCGTGAGAAGATTTGTCCCCAGTTTCTCCGAAATGGTCAAACCTCTATAGAACCTGATTAAGAAAGACACTCAATATCACTGGGGACCCACAGAAAACCAATATTTTAATGCCATAAAGAAGGCAATAATAGATGCTCCATCTCTCATGAGCCCTGAATTCTCTCAAGATTTTACACTCTATACTTTTGCCCCTGATTGTTCCTATGTTGCAGTCCTAACTCAGAAGAATTATGATAATAACGAAATACCCATCACCTTTATGATCTCTGCTTTCAAAGGTGATGAACTTAACTACCCAGTCATTGATTGGCAAGCCTACGTTGTTTTCAAAGCAGTTAAGCATTTCCGGTCCTATCTTTTGAAGTCAAGGACGAAAATCATTGTCCCCTACCCTGTCGTAAGGAATTTGTTAGTGCAGAAGGAGTTAGGAGAGAAGAGAGCTAACTGGGTCACCTCCTTGCAGGAGTATGACCTGGAAATCACCCCAGCTCAGATCGTGAGAGGCCAAGGATTGTGTAAGTTGGTTGTTGATTCAGAAATAGGACAGCAAGAAGATAGTGATATGTCAAACCCAGAACAATGCAATCAAAGCTTGATTTGTTGCACACAAAACCTCGTTAATCCTTGGTACGACGATATTAGATTATGTCTTGAACATGGATCAACACCTCGTCACCTTGACCCTGCCAAGAGAAGAGCGTTGAGACTAAAGTCCACCTCCTTTCATCTAGTTAACGGTATATTGTTTCGTCAGAATTTTGACAGCATACTGATGCGTTGCCTCGAAAAAGATGAAGCAAAAAAAGTCTTGCTTGAGTTGCATGCAGGAGAGGTTGGTGGTCACTTCGGTGGGAATACCACTACTCATAAGTTTTTAAGAGTTGGTTACTACTGGCCCACGCTTTTTAGGGATGCCCATGCCTTGTGTCGTAAATGTATCATCTGTCAGAAAGCATCAGGGCGGTTGCAAAAACCAGCCTTTCCCTTGCAACCCGTCTTAGTAGATTCTCCTTTCCAGCAATGGGGCCTTGATATCATAGGTCCTATTAACCCTCCATCCTCACAACAACACAAGTATATTGTGACAGCCACAGACTACTTTACATGATGGTCCGAAGCCGCTGCGCTAAGAACTGTTAACGCAAGTCAGGTGATTGCTTTTTTGAACTCGAATATTATCACTCGTTTCAGTATCCCTGATTGTCTAGTCTTTGACAATGCTTCATACTTTTCTTCTCTTGATATGAGTGAGTTTTCTTTGGAAAAAGGAATAAAGATGAAGTATTCTGCTAGTTACTACTCCTAGAGCAACGACTTAGCAGAATTAACCAACAAGAACTTGATCAAAATTATCAAGAGAACTGTGGCTGAAAATCACAAGAACTGGCACAATGCACTACTGAACGCACTATGGGCTGATAGGGTAACACCCAAAGCCACTATAGGTAAATCCCCCTTTTTTCTTGTTTATGGCAGAGAAGCCATTCTGCCACCTCACATTCTTCTTTCTTCGCTTCAGTTGTCACAAAAAGTCCAAGAAGAAGATTGTCCCCCTTTAGAAACCCACATTAACACTTTGATGAAGTTAGAAGAAGTAAGAACCCAAGCTAAGTGTAAATTAGAACAATATCAACAATTGATTAAATGCTGGTTTGATTCTAATTCTTCTTCTGAAAGGAATTTTGAAGTAGGCGATCTCGTCTTAAAGTGGGACAAACCACATGAAGGAAAGGGTGAGCACACCAAGTTTCAAAACTTATGGCTTGGGCCATTTATAATTGCTGAAAAGTTGGGTCCTAGTTCCTTTCGATTAGAAAATCTTGAAGGGCAGCTTGACACCTATCAAGTGAATGGACAAGCCCTGAAAAGATACTTTGCTTGATAACTACCCTTGTATATTATGTAAATATTTCATTTTTGTTTGCATTTTTTGTTTGCTTTCTGTTTTGATTTTGATTTGAATTGATCAGTTTTTTGTGTTTTTTGAAAAATACGCATACCTGTGCACTGATCCATTCAGACAAAGACGATAGAAAAATTTCTTCACTGAAATAACTTCTGAAAGTTTGTACAAACATCAGTGATGTATTTCTAAATTGATATCTACATTGGAAAAAATTTGTTGTTTAAAAGAAGTTTACTGATTTCAATATCTAAGCAAAGTTTGTCATGGTCATCTATTATCTTTTTACATTGTCCCTTTTATGTAAAGGAATGACTCAAAAAGATGTCTCCCTGTCGTAGGAAGTTGTTTTTATAAATAAAACATTTCTGGAGCTAAATAAAGGACAGTGTTAAAAAATTCTTATGAGGTCTGAAAAAATATGTTAAAATATCAAGATTATCAGCGTCACCCCACTCAACTATATATCTACAAAAGAAAAACAAAATAAAATTATTAATAAGAGCTGTGGGAAGTGCTTGTAAACCCCCCGGGATACTAAACAGGTCTGCTGGCAGCGGGTAAATGCATGCATGGTTCCAAGACAACTTCGTCGGGGTACTGAACAAGCCCGCTGGCAATGAAGCAATGTCGGGTACATGAAAATCTGTAAAAAATATGAGAAACCTCTTTAATGTTGTTTATTCTGATCTAGAACTTCTTGACAGGATATAGATGTTAGAGTGGGTTAAATGGAAACCCTGTCGAGGCTATGGACGCCTGCTGGCAGCAGTGGCCATGCCAACAGTATTGAAGATTTTATCTTTAATATCATGACTCACTGATCTTCAGACTGTTATTGGTTTTCATATTTTAAAACACTGCTGCAAAAAATGGTAAATGATGATGTTTGTACGTTTTCTGGTTGTTGTTTTTGAGTTGAAATTTTCTTTGTTGTCCTAATCTGAATTTATTTCTTTTAACAGAGATAACTGCTTCTACCAGTGTGTCACCATTGTTGGCAGCCAATTCAATTTTTTCTATTGTCCTATAAGATGCCTACACCTATGTCTTTCGAACTTCAAATTATCGTCACATTTTTCAAATAGACAATATTTCCATTTCTTGCGACACTTGCAAATTGGTCTCCATTAAGTTTTCACGACTATATGCGTGAAAACTTCTCCTTTTGAGGTCTCATTTCGATCACTATCTGAACTGTCGTCATCCTTTATCGATATTTTATATGGCACTTACCTTTGGTTTATCGTTATGTGGTTGAAAAGATTTTCGAACTATGCCTATTTGGACATTGTTATATTGATTGCATAACTTGATTTTATTAAACTTGTGAGACATTGAGCATCTAGATTTATACTTTTTTGTGACTTGCCTAATCATTGAATTGCATAGGGGTCATGATTTATTTTTGTTTTTATATATGATGTGATCCTTATGTTAAACTTTTTATAGCTCTTGGCTTGTCAATTTTATGAGTATCGATTGGCACAATGGTTTAAAACTTTTTATTTATACAATGGCGCATGGTTAACACTCGATGTTCGTTACATCTTGAATATTCTTGGTTTAAAAACAATAGTTGTTTTGGTGCGTTGGCATTTGATTCTTTGGTTGGCCAAACGATATGGTTTTTGACCTATGCTATGATTGATTGAACAGATGTGGAATTTTCCGGTTGTACTTTACCATAACTATTGTGCATGGCAGTGAATAACTCCACCACCCTCGCATGCACACATTAATGATTTCCCCCTTTGATCATTCATTGCTGTTAGACTAGATAGCTCTGCTCCTATGCATTGGTGAACTCGAACCAAACCCTTACCATGTGCTCGCACCATGGCCCCAGTCGTCCGAGTTGAACCCAATGGGAGCCAAACTCTGTTGATGTTTGATAGTGCTCGTAGTGACCTCGAGGAAAGTGGGTGGCTTCCATTTATACAAAGATTCGAGGGTTTTAACCTCTGCGTAGCTCAACAATTTTCTTTGACCTTTGATGGATGTCGATCCAAGGTCGGCGATATTCAATTGGAAATTGATGAACAATTTATCAGTCTTGCTACGGGTTTGCCTGCCACTGGACAATGATGGTCCAAGAATTGAAAAGTCGAGGAGGTCCCATGGTCACTGGTCTTCCAGTCACATAAAATCACCTCCTGTGATAGAGGTATGTCAGTGACCATGCTTAAACAATGTTGGCATGATTTATTGATGATAATCAAACAATTTATCACCTGCGAAGGTTGGTACGGGTTTGTGCTCTTACACCAACTTCGTTTTCTTATGGTTTTTATGGGTTATCAACTCAATATGCCCTATTATTTGCCTAGAATCCTGTTTAAAATG
This sequence comes from Picea sitchensis, assembly GCA_010110895.2. NCBI lineage: Eukaryota > Viridiplantae > Streptophyta > Pinopsida > Pinales > Pinaceae > Picea > Picea sitchensis. The sequence goes on from SNQJ01S0011588.1 coordinate 86,190, forward strand.
TCAAAGAAGTACAAAAGAAATCAGGCTGATAATAGCCTTTTTCATTATGGGCTGGTTAAGCTTATTGTTGTCTGTCATTTGACTCTACGTGGAGATTGTTGGAGCAATTTCATTGCTTGAAATGATTTTGAGAATTCGAACCTTACACAGGTCGACAAACTAGTGGTGAGTGAGGTCAAGGTTGTACCTCTAGTACCCTACAATATCCTTCTACCTAAACCCTCGGATGACCTTCCTATCGACTCACCCCACACTGTGACTAAGAATGTTGAGACTGTTAAGCCTATGGGAAAAAATCCCAAGGAAAACCTCACTGCAAACGCTAAAGGGAAGAAGAATGCACATTTAATTTCATGGATGGAAAGAAATAAGCCAAAACCTCCGGTCGAGCCAAACCCTATCATATTGAGTGAGGACTCTGATTCGGAAGTGGAGTGTTTCTTGGCTAGCGAATACCCCTATTCGCAAGGTTTGTGTGCCAAACACTCGTATGACTTTGTGTCAAACCTAGCCCCCTACCTACAAGACGATCCTAACTACCCATGCATTAAGTTGCCTTGTGAAGCCCCCGGTCATTTATCCAAACCTTCTCCTGCTCTGTCTAAACCTACAGTGCCACCCTGTGATCAATGCAGTTCGTGGTTAGAGTGATATTATCTGGATGTTTCGATTCTCCAGTCAAGAATTCAATATTTGGAGAACCAGGTTGCACTGCTTACCAGTCAAAAGGCCAAGCTACAAGCCACTGATAAGAAACAAAAGATGACAGGCTCCATCTTGTTTAAAAATGTGGAATCAACCATAACTGTCGTGAATTCTAAGTTGGCATAATTGAATAGCCTCATCATCACACAAGTATATTTTGATATCACTTGTTTATGTAACGATTCGAATTCGGTTTTGAACAGCTTTGTTTACAACATTGATTGGCTCTGTTACATTGGATGCATTCTATACATAGCTTTGCTTTGACTAAATGGAATTTCGTTTTTCCCAGTTTAGCTTTTCTTAGAGTTTCATTGATTTGATTGATTTTAGTGTGGATTTGATTTGTTTGATTGAGTTAAAATGGATGCTCTGCTGTCAATTGAAGTTGTTTGTATCTATTCTAGACAGGAGCTATTTCTCATATTCAATTTTGAACACAATCACATTTCGATTCGATTTCGTTACAATGCATACGCTATGATTGGTAATGATTTTGATGATGTTGATGTTACGGTTTGTTGTTCCATTATGACTTTCAATGAACAGGATTTCAACTCGAATCATTTCCAATGCGACTCTGTTTCTTTGGAAACAATGATTTTTATTTTAAGCCTGTGCAAACGCGTTCAAATCATAAAATAGATTTAATTCATAATGAGTATGCTAAAAACCTAGCGGGTTATTTTGCATTGGTTTACTGTTAGCTAGACCATGTTATCAGTTGGATTCATATTTGCGATGGATACTCTGTTTGAATTTGATTTGTAAAATGAGATTGGTTATATCCGGATTCACAATTTGTTTCTATGTTAAACTCGGTCATGATTCGTTTGAAATCAATCATTTCGTTCAAAACCAATCAAGTTTATTTGCCCATTTTATAATAACCAATTATCACTTATGACGATTCTAATCAAAGTCAAATTAATATGGTTACGATTTTGTATGAGTTGATTCTCGTCCCTGTTCGAATTGGTCTACCTGTCGCGTGAATCATTTGATGTCATGAGAGTTATAACAATTTTAAAACGATTCTGTGTTGATCGGATCGTATCTCCTGTTGTTGGAAAAACACAACGTTTACTTGTCATTTGTTTGATTGCATTACTTTTCGAATTGGATATGAAGCGATTTTTAAAACTGTTTGGTTTTGTCTACCCGATTACAATCGAAACAGAGTATGCCTATTTCTCTATTCAGTTATTGAAAATTGATTCTATTGCATTGAAAATGATATAACATTTTCAACTAAAATGATTTGTTATTGGTTGTTAATTCAATTTGATTTTATTAAAAAGATTTGATTTAATTTCCATTCTGATCCTGTATGTTATTTTAGACTAGCTACAGAATCAGATGATTCTATAGCTAAGTCTGTAGAATTAGATTTTTATTGTTTTGCTAATAAAATATCTTTCTAACTTGTTATTTTTGGTCCATTGCAGATGAATTCGAAATTGCATTGGATTTGATGAGCAGTTAGGGGATATTTGAAATATTTTGATGTCATTTTAGTTTCCTAGTTTAGTTGATTTTGGGAATATCTTCCCAGATTATGTAAACAGTTTGATAACTGCCACAGGGAGGTTTTACCCTGTGGAGAAACTTCTAAATACTTAATATTTTTGTAATAATGATCATCCTCATTGGTGGGAGAACAAGGATATGGAATGTTAATACAGACTGAGACAAAATTTGATATTCTGCTACAGCTTTAGCTTTTCATAATATCAATATTTTGTTCATGTTTATGTGTATCTATTTGCATTTGGTTAATGACTACTTTAGCTATATTAGTCTTCTACAAATGATATAATTTAATCAATATAATCCATATCTGATTTCTTCCAGCACTTAAAAAAACATAGCAGTTGTTTGATTCAGTTTGTGAACAACAGATTTCTCTTATTCATAAGTTGAATTATTAAATATAAGTTTTTGCATAATAGGTTTCCCTTATTGCAGAGATTTATAAATCATATTATTGTTATGATTTTTTATGTCTTGTTTGTCCTGTAAATAAATTCAAAGAGCAGCGCAGCCTATCGTTTACGAGAAGCTTCTGGATCATCCGGTGCGAGTTTCCTTCCTCCGACCAGCTTCGTAGTCATCATACACAGGACAAATCTGGAGCGTTTCTAGGTCAGGTTGTTATTTAGTACATTTATTAGTAGTTTAGTTTAGATACAAGTTTAGTGAGAGATATATATGTAGTTAGTATATTGGATCGTTTCATTTAAGTGAATTCTATTTCTTGTTCATAAAATCATAAAAATCAAAAAATATCTCTAGCTGTCTTAGGGTAGAAAGCACATGAGTTTTATAGGTTTTATTTAAATATGCCAGTTGTAGATATTGTATATTTTTAAATAAATTCTAGTGCAATAAGTAGTTAGACAGCTAATTAGTAGAGTTAGAATAGTAGTAATTAGTAGATTGTGTATATATATAGTTATTAGAGTAGTTTAGTTTAGTTTTAGTTTTAGTTTGTTTTAGTAGTTAATTTTAATTAGATTAGTGCATTAGTTTGTTTTAGTGTTAGTAATAGTTTGTTAGTTAGTTTAGTTTCTTGTATTTAGTTTTAGTTAGTTTAGTTTCTTGTATTTAGTTTTAGTTAGTTTTTTTTATTTAGTTTTAGTTAGTTTGTTTTATTTAGTTTTAGTTTAGTTTGTTTAGTTTTAGTTAGAATAGTTAGTTTAGATTAGTTTTCTCTTTGGTTTTCTTAGGACCTTAGAACGGCCAACAGAGCCGTTAAACCCGTCAGGGTGGTTCATTCCAAATGGCTTGGGTTATTAGACAACCCTGGACCGGTTCCACTCTCTCAGTTGGCGGATGGTCAATTTTGCCCGTCAACAATACTTAAATCTCACCATCCTTCCTGAGCTTCATTAGTTTTGAAAGACTTAGGCGTTGGCGCACTCTTTGCACTGTTTCTCCTAAGATTAATAGACTCCTTCTCCTAGGAGACTCAAAACAGTTGGGAGTGTTGGCGTGCATGTGCGAAACTATACCCAAGGTCGACAAACTCACAATTCATCTGCTTAAACTTGAGCCACTATAGGGATCGAGCATTTATAGATACATACCATATAGTTACTTAATTTCTTAAATACACAATTAGGAAAAAGACAAAGGGACATAATCTAGGCATCAAGTAAATATGCACATACCTGACACATTCATAGGATGTCCAACTTTAATTTATAGTTACAATTCAAATATATATGGTATGATAATACTTATCTATTTCAGATTTTAGCCAACAAAATGACTATGGGTGTGTGCCTTTCCACCAAACCATAGGATCAGAGGCATTCACTCTTAGCACTATGGTAACCCCCATGCCAAGACATGATATCACTAGGGAACTTTTGTAGTTTATTAGGGGTTCCTTCTCAGTCACAGTCTCTAAAATGTTTATCATATGCCTCCTCAGTATCAATCTCATAGTATCCTGCTCAGTTCACACTCTTCTGTAAGTTCTCGAAGATATTTTCTCTTGTTCTCTTGAGTAACTAGAACATCTTGTCCAACTTTCAGTTCCTCTCCTCCGTTGAAGAGCCTCATGTCCAATATCTTCCCATGTGTCTTCTCTCGTCTTGCTTCATCCATATTTACCCTTGCCTCTTCTCCTCCTCGGGAAGGTTATGGACCTGTCGTGTTCCTTCTTGTCAGATGAAACTCAGGTCAATCTAGGTCTGTAGGACTCTATGGTACTTCAGGCTGATAGCTTCATGTCTCCTCAGCTAGGCCATGATTCCATTCATGGGGGTGGTTGATGGTTCAAACACCATTACTTTTCTTATTAGTGAATTTCTCCTTGGGGTTAGGATGAGGCGTATCATTTTAGCAAGGAGAAATTTGGGTCCTTTTCCATAATGAACCCTCTCCATAATTTTCCCATTTTCTCTTCAAGGCTTCACCCCCACAGTCAGTTATTGGAAATTCCAACAAAAATAAATTTACAGTGTTCCCACGCCATAGCATGGTGATCACAATTAATGATTAATTACAAGAAGGGGGAAACAGGGATATTACATTTAAGATTTTTTGTGTGAAATTAGGGATAAAATGCTTCACAAAATTAATTTGTCTAAGAAAAGACGACATAGATTTTTTATTATGAGGCAACGAAATTTTGGATATGTTCTTGTTGGACACAGACCCATTCTAGGTAAAAGTCTTTTTTGGGGGAGGGAAGCACGAAGGGAAGAAAGGATAGCTAGAAGGAAAAGTATCACATGCGAGGGAAGCATGCAAGGCACACATTCAAGGGAGACCTAACTACGTTAAGGTTAGGGTTTTTGAAATATATTTTAATGGTTGATGAGTCAATAATAGATATAAGTAGTACTTAGGAGGTTTAAGAGGAGAGGATCGGAGTTGGATAGATAGAGAAAGAGATCATTAGTACCTAGGAGGTAGAGAGAGTCTGGAAATTGTAAGGTTTGTAAGAATAACAACATTTCGTAATATTATGAACTAGAGAATAATTGAGCAACCCGATCCTAAGGGTTAGATCGTAGGCTGAGGATCCTAGTGCGATCTAGTCATCCTCACAGGGATCGGGAAGCCTGTCGATATTGTAAGATCCAAGACTGTAAACACCCGCAGTGCGAGATATTTTTTATCCATAATAAAGAGTGTGAGAGCTAGATATTTGTGGACGTATCCTAGGAGAGGGTGAACCATGGTAAAGCTTGTTTTATGTGACTTAATGTATGTAACCCCATTATTGTTAAGGATTAAATTCTAGATGAATGAATGAAGGAACTAGTTAGATCTGATACTCCACATGCATGAATAAGAATGATTGGTTTTATTCAAGAGGTTAGACTAAATAAATAAATATCACAAGGTACAACCACATATCTCTACTCATTCCCAGGTTGTAAGCATCTTAGTATTGCAACCACCCATAGAGTTATATCGAGTGATACTTCATAGTACACCCTGTGTGTTGCATTGCCTTCTAGTTTACTAGGGGGGGCAATAGTTTTAGAGGAATTTTGTTGGAATATTTTTAATTCTGAACCTGGGTCAACTTATGACAGTAAGGTAAGATAAGAGTATATAATTGATAAAGTAGAATAGAAACCAACAAATGGTTTCATTGCCGGTTGGAGCAGGATGGGACTGAGTGAATGATCTGTTGAAGAAGCGTAAAAAGAATGACAGATCTGACGATAAGATGTTAATAGAAGGAGAATATAAAAGGGGATGTTGAGACCATGTAACCCAACGAAGGAATATATAGAGAGCTGGTTGAAAAAAAAGGAGTTGGAGTTTTCACAAAAAGATAACAGAAACCCTAAGTTAACACCGCACAAATATCTGGACAAGTACGTATTCAATGACTTGCATGAATAATTTTTTGTGATTTCCTGCATGTGTTGTAGGAGTGGATATTAAGGTTGAAAGACAACCATCCTACAAATCATATCATATAGATAGAGTGAAATCCTGTAGAGATCACACAGTTACAACAAGTTGACAATAAATTTATGCATGCAATAGATTTATGGTTAGACAACATTGTTGCACGATTTATCACATAATTTGTAGTAGATACGAGGAAGTCTTACAACCTAGTAGATAAAGTGTTATTTAAGGGACCTTGAGGTAGGTATATCATATCTCTATATAATTCCATTAAGATATTACTATATAATAAAGGTGTAATGACAATGGCCTCATACATGTAAAATTTTCTGTGTGCATGGGGGAAGGGGGGAAGAACTGACAAGAGAAGGAGAAATGGAGGGAGAAATGGATAAAAGAAAGAAGGAGGAGGCCTGGGACCTAATCATTATGGAGGAATAATAGATCAAGAAGATCATGGCAATGCGTAGTGGAGTACCCTACCAATATAAGATGAACACCAAGAAGAGAGCCATAGCTGCGAGTGAGGGCTTGGCAAGTGATGAAGAGGAGGTAGATGATCTTTGGGCTATGGAGCAGATTGAGGAAATTCTATGAAATATGAAAGGAAGACGAGAGGTCCAAGAGAAGGAACAAAAGGTATAAATCCTATCCATATCAGTGTCAATGTGGAACCCAGAAACCCATATGCAGCTAATACACCAATAAGAACACCACCATTTAGACAATTGAATTTCAAGAGAAGGAAGACAACATGAATTACATCTACATAGGTGTTGGCGTTCGGAAGTCACTCCTGGATTGCTAGTAGGAGCAGAGCCCGAAGCCCATCAGATTTAATGTCACGGTTTGCTTTAAAGGTTGATCAAATGGAGGGAAACTCGGAACAACATAGTCTCAACTTAGAAACCAGACCAGGCATGCATGAAGGAGTGAGGTCCTGATAAACTCCAAACAATGAGTTGTAATAAAGGTGAGTAGGTGGAAGACTTACGCAAGAAGGGCGCAATGATCTATTACAGACATCAGGTATGCAACAGACTGAAGAAGAAATTCATTCGAACACAAAATCCTTTTACATTCGAATACAAAAAACCAGGGGGCACGACAATGCCACAACAAATCCTTTATTGTGACAAGTTTCACTACTGTGAATCCTCAGGCAAAAGATGAAAAAAAGATGGAAAATAAAGAGAACTATTTGTTATAAACCAAGAAATCTCAAACACAGAGGCATGCCCAGGAAACCAGAGTATTTGCTGAAATTACACAGTCGGGAGCTCAGCTCTACCATCGATAGATACAAAAATGGCAAGAATGCCTACATATACTCAAAATAACACAGCGGCGGAACCAAGAAACTGCATTGAAGGCTTTGCGTCTGCATGGCTTCTGACAACACGGAGCTGCGATCTTTGAATGGTCG
>SNQJ01S0011589.1:11204-35949 GCA_010110895.2 Picea sitchensis
ATCTTGTACTTGATCATTTAAGTGGGGTAAAAGGAGGTTGCCCCCTCGAAGAGGCTTATTATCTGAAATTATCTCTTTTTCAAGGCGTTGAGTACCTTTCCTGAAGTTTTTCTATGCTATATTGATGTTTGGTTCTTAACAAAGAATAAATCACATTCATTGATTTGGGAAGACGACTAAGAATATGCCAGTATCTTCAATTGTTAACCATCATATTAGAATTTTAGATTAAAAGGTGATTAATTGTGCCTGTCTCCAAGTCCCCGAGGTGTAGGACAGTCGGTGACTGAGTGTGTTGTTAAGCCACTCTGTGATGTTAAAGTCACTAGTTCGAAACCTGCGGGGACAAAAATTCCAACCATGTTAAGGGTTGGTGTGGCTCAGGCCGAGTGCGATCCCCGGATGATTTTGACGTCTTAGATGCCCCTGAGTCGTGGTTTCTCAAGCCACAGGTTAATCGCGTAGCCAACAGGTCCCGCACAAATTAACAAACAAAAAAAAAATGTGCCTGTCTCCAATAGGTATACGCCTTTCAACGTAATTATATTTTATTTTTCTGAGTTGTTGTAGATCTATATAATGTAAAGATCAACAAAAATTGAGAGTTAAAAATATGGATCCATTCCATTTTATGATTATTAGATCAAGTAAAATAAAGATAAACAACTTTGACTTAATTGAATTTTCCCTCTTCTCCCAAAAGAGGAAGATCTTTCGAAAATAAATTATAAATGATGCAATTAGAAGAGCAAGAATTAAAGAATTTTCGAATTAAATGTGGAAGGAAAGGAGTGATGGAATATATATCAATGGGATTATGGCGTGTATAGTTTGTGAGTGTAATTCATTACATTATCAACTCAAATAATGGAAGGATCTTTTACATAGATCTTTGATCCATCCAAATCTTTATCTATTACTAATGGGTCCATACTACCATTAAAGTCAGAATACTAAATTGTGTAATAACTTCTATATCTATTTGGTTTTCAATATGTATCATTAACTTAAAAAGTGTTGTTGATTTTGTTTCACAATAACAAATATTGTATTTTATTTTTCTGGGTTGTTGTAGATGTATATAATGCAATGTTGGAATAACTTAACATATTATATTGAGGTTATTGTCTATGTGATTGCATTAAAAAAAGAAGTTATTGTTGTTATTTCATCAAGTTATTTTATTTTTATTATTTTTTATAATAATAAACATTGTACTTCAATTCTTTGGATTGCATATTTCATCAAGTTATTTTATTTTTATTATTTTTTATAATAATAAACATTGTACTTCAATTCTTTGGATTGCACTTGTATTTGTGCAATGTAATGTAATTCAATTCTTTGGATTTATCTTGTATTTGTGCAATGTAATGTAAGATAAATTTCATATATTATATTGTGGTTATCAATTTTTTGAATTGCATTTGTATTTGTGCAATGTAATGTAAGATAAATTTAACATATTATATTGTAGTTATTAATTATGTAAGTAAAATTTATAGTAAAATAATTTTTATTTAAATCATAAATTTGATAAGAATCTTATCAAAATTTTTACACATGAAGTTTGAATTGATTCATATCCTTTAAAAATTGATTAGAATTTTAGATTTGAATTGATTCATATCTTTTAAAAATTGATTAGAATTTTAGATTTATTGGGACTTTGACTTCATAGGTTTCATAACTAGAGGGAAGTTTACTATAAAATTAGATAATGTTATCACAATTTATTATTAAAATATATTTTCCTTTTTATAGATTTTTGTTCCACATTTTTATATTAATAAATATTTTATGAACTTTATTTAAGCATTGATTAAAATCCCTCAATTTCTTCATAATTTGATAGATAATTGTTTTTTCAAATTTCAAAATCATTTAGTATAAGAATTGCAATATGATATTATGGCTTATTTAGAGTCTTTAATAATACTTTCAATCGTTTTTTGAGTTAATTTCAAAATAATTTATTATTTAGAGTATTTAATAATACTTTCAATCATTTTTTGAGTTAATTTCAAAATAATTTAATATGAGAATAATAATTTTGATGTTCTAATCCATTTAAAAACTTAAAAAATTCTAAATCACATTTGTAATTTGAACATGGTGAATTGTTTGGTTTAAAACAATGTTACTTATTAACTTCTTATGTTCTTTGTGAAAATCATTGTTTTTTTTTTAACTTTGAAATTAGGCTTTGAAAATATCCTCTAAAGTATTTTTAGGGGAGTAGGAGAGTCATCTAGAGTGATTAAAATTGAATCTTTCATAGTCCTTCTAAGTGGTTCAAACCTGTCCTAGAAGGGTAATTCAAAAAACACCCTTAAAAAAATGTAAATTTTTGAAATCACTTGTCATTTATGAAGGATAACAAATATTATTAAATTTCAAAAGAAGGGTCAGATTTTCAATGACCCATCAATGTCTTCACTTCCAATGCTTGGTTGGTCAATGAGCATTGGTTCATCACACAATAATTTCCTTTGGCTTGTAAAAACTAAAACCATCTCTATTCTACATAGCTTTTATGTATTCCATGATACTGTGTACCCTTCCTCAACATTAGATCCATCATATAAACACCTCGATAAATATCCCACCACGGTATTGGTGTATGCAACATTTTATTTGTCACTTAATGAAAATTTTCCAATAAAGCTTAGACACATTGTCTTTCTGAATCCCCACTTGAATTCATGTGTTATGAGTGATTCTTGTCAATATGGGAAATAACATTGCATTCAGTTTACATATTTCATGTTTTTGAATCTCACACTCACCATAACATCATTTGCTTTGCCTCTGCTCTTGGCTCTACCAAAAACTAAAACAATTTGTCATATGTTATGGATGTAAATTGTAATAAAATTGGGAGCTTACTAGTAAAAATAATTACAAATGAGTTGTTCAATGTCAATTTTGAAGAGAAAACACTATACATTAAGCGGACCTAGGGAAATTAAATCATCTCTCTTTTTTCATGTTCACATATTCCATCTCTCTAATACTATCTAACATGTTGATTCATAGTTATGTTATTGCATTCATAATGTTATGTGTTTAGTTATTAAAATTCATGACATGGTTATTGATTTTGTATCTAGTATGATTATTATTTCAGCAGGCCTCTCAACCACTTAGTATGCAATTCATGACATTCCCACTAATATGAAAGATAATGGGAACAAAACACATAGTTAAGAATTGAATGTAAATCTCTCAACGATACACTAATCTTGTACAAGTTTGTTCGAGCTCATCATAAAGATAATGCATATTTTTTCTTTGTTTCACATAAAACTATTTAATGATTATTTATGGGATTAAAAACTCTATTAAGCTTGGCGAAATTTTCTAACTTGTATGTGACAGATTAAGTTTAAATATGAACTTGCAAAAAACAAACATTATCAATATTACAAAACCTAAAGTTGGGATTACAACAATGAAAGATGTGATTTTGTTCATTTAATTTACACAATCATCAAATCCTCACTCCTTTGCTCTCCAGAATGATAATTCCTCTCTTCCCAATTCTATACATCTTTATCTGTCACACTCTTTCACTTTCTTCTTCTTGTTTCTAACAACATTGACATTAGTGTGATGATACTTTTCAAATATTTTGAGAATGTCCCATATATCTCTTTCCCCCTACCTCATCTCAATCCCAAGAACAAGGAGATGTATCCTTTGTAGAATTAATGCTTAGAACAACATTTTTGGCAATGAGCAAAATTCTTAAGAAACCTAGGGAGAATGTAACATAATTTTTATTCTCATCAAACTTATGCATTAGAGATTATGCTCTAACTTCCGACTTTTTCATATATTTTCACATGGTTTAAGAGATAAAATGAATAATGAATATCCTCAATAAAAACAACATAATAACATACTTGGTGGTCTTGATGGGTAATTTCTTTTAGTTTCATCTTTCTATGGATCTTCGGAAGTTCCAAATCATAAACATCTTAGATTAAATAATAAGCAACGTATATAGTCATGCTAGATTGTTATGTTCCTAAAGGCATGTAAATCAAGTGTAACACCCTATTTTACCCCATAATTTTAATTATTCTTAAGGCATCATATGATTATGTTCATGAAGCTTGTAATCATGTTTTTATTAATGAAAACACTAGAGACATGATTGAGAAAGGGAAAATCCTTGAGAGTACTAGCCATTATATGACATGTGGAATTGATGAAGTGGATAGGTGAGGTGGAGTTGAGATGTTTTAGTGAAGAAAATAGGAAGCTTGTTTAACAAGCCAACTTATACTTGCAAAAAATAAACTCACACCTACCAGCTTACCCCGATCGGTATGGAGCTACATGACTAGTAACATAAATCAGATCGGTGGTTGGAGCAATTAATAGTTGTTAACAGTTTTGGTCTCTTGAAGAAGGAAAAGGTAAACTAAATAAACTGACGAACATGACATCCACTAATTTTCCCCTTCAGGGTTTCAAACTTCAGACAACAGGACGTGTCTAATAGAAGCCATGGGAATCCCAAGGATTGGATGAGGAAGAGATGAAAGGTGAAAAACATCACCATAAGAGTGGTACCATGAGGAAGATGTAGGAGAGACAAACAAAGAGAATAATCGGTGACCAAGTGTGGTAGAAAGGAGAGAGCATGCAGTGCATAGAAGAAAAAACATTGAGGAAGAGTAGGGGAGCAACAATCTCATAGGATAAGGGTGCAACGAACAAATATGTTCATTGGCACAGATCAAAGAGAAGAATAAAGTGAAAAAATTTCCTTAAAGAAAATAGGAATCTCATCGAATATAATGATGATCACCTTGTAATAGAGAAGACCTGGATCCATATTGGAGCAATAAAGGGCCACATATTGGTAATTACTAAATAGAAACCGACACTGGTAAGGGGAGGTTGCCAAGGGACTGTATAGAAAAGAATGGGCTCCCTTGTGCAGAGGAAATCCAGTTGATAAACTACCTGATAAACTTGTGGAAGCCCTGAGATCAATGGGAAGGGGGACACTTCTACTGTTGTCAATAGAGGAAGGAAAGTAACCTTCCTAGATCATATAAATTTGAATACCAATTGAACCATTCCCTTGTGATATCATGGCTTGGCACAGGTGGCATAATTTAGGAAGGCACTCTATGGTATGGCCTAAGGTTGGGAGAAAATGTGTCCTATATCAACTAGTTGGCCACTAATGTTTATCATAGAAGTGCTTAAATTGATTTATGTGAAGTGTGTTCAACATTGTAAATATGTTTATTATGGTTTGATTGATGAATGTGAAAATATGTGATATGCATGGATTGAAATCTCTGAGTAAAACAAAATTTATTCTTTTATTTCCAATGTTAAACCTGTTGAATTTATGAATCCAATTGAACATTGTTTGGTGTTGTATATCCCTGGAAGTCTTGCAACTTTGAGAGGAAATTTTGCAAGATATGGAAAAAAACTTCATCTCGGAGATGATGGGAGTATCCCAATCTCTGTTAAGTTCTAGGTAGAGTAAGAAGTCCCAAGTCCTATTAGAACCTCCTATCCTTAAGTGGAAATCTTGTAGGATATGCAAGAACCTCACTTTCGATGAAGTTGGAAATACCTTGGCAGTCTTGGAGCGACTTATGAACCATGGAGGACCTGTCTAACCTTAGAGGGTCGGCCTGTTGGAACCCAAAATTGACTAAGTCCTGAGTCGTACTATCGCTCTAAGGAGAAATTGTTCTTTGATTTAGAATGACCCTTAGCTGTTGAATTAGCATGGCGAGTAAATATCAATCGTTCGTTGGGAGTAGAAGTTTCAAAATTGACCTAAGGCAGGGTCGAGAAGAGTTTCAATAGTGAAAAGGGTCATGGACCTTAGATATATCAGAGGATCCATTCTCACCGTTGGATAGGGTAGGATCATTTTGACAAAAAAACCTAAGAGTATAGGCATCATTGGTTTGACGAAGGCCAGAAGGAAAGGGTTTGGGCCATTGATGTCGAACTTAGTTTCATCGAAAGAAGAGTAGTTGGTAGTCTTGAGGAGGAGGTTGTAGCAATGAGCCGACAACAATGAAATAACATGGGAGTCATCGATATATCGGAAGAGGTCCAATATGATCACAAATGTTGGATCTTAGTTGGACCTGCCACGAGGAGGGGGGTCAAGAACATTAGCCATCACCTAGAAAGAACCCAAAGATTAGATCTTGACCATTGATTCAGGTGCTGCAATCACCATTGGATATGGCCGAAGTAATCGTCGGGACTAGATGGTCGAGAGTAGACCTGGAAGTTTAAGTGAGTGCACTTCGATGATAACGATGAAGAACTTTACAAGGTTAAATGAGAGCCATTGATCAATGAATGGGAGAGATGGAATCTCAATCGTAGATTTCCATAAGTCCCAATCGATTTCCTTAGAAGTGTTTCAAAGGATAGATGTTAATTGTTGTGCGAGTTAAAGGCAATGACATGATCAATTTGTTTGGTGTTAGGGTCCAAGATTTATCGGATATGGAGAGTGGACTCATCAGATTTCTTCATCAGATCTTGAGGACGGGGGTGACTTATGTCTTCATGAAGGAGAAGGAACCTCAACAACAATGAAGAAGGGTCTCGAGAGATCGAAACCATTGATTCAATAGCCAAGTAGCAAGTGCTACATCAGTGCCACCTTGGATGGCACGAGTGACAGCTAGTCATGTGGATTCCACGTGGCAATGAGTTGCATTTCATAAATCGAAGTGAGGAAACTTAAGGGGGATATAAATTTCGATAGAGAGCTCATATTTGGGAATGATTATAGTCATTGGAAAGCTCTCAATGAGTGCAATCCATTTATGGGTTGCACTGGCAGAGAAGAACTGAGTTGATGAAGAGAAAATTTTGACATCCCACCAACCTAGGTAAGAGTTAGTGGGTTGGGTGTGTTACATAGTGGTATCAGAGCAACGTTCAAACTTTAGGCTTGAATGGACCACCAAAACTGCTTAAAACTATTTTAGGAAATTTGATGTTGCCTATAATGTGTATTTTACAATGTTGATGTAATTGCTAACAAGGGTTGTTGTTTCAGCATGTAGGATGTACCAAAAGGTAAAAAAATGGGAATGGTGTATGGAAGCATGAAAGACACATCACATTTTAGATATGAGGAATCCAATGGATAGAGGGACAGAGAAACACCTCCATATTTGATGGCCACTATTAGAATCCCAAAGGTAGATAAGGAGAGGCTCATGAGGGCTTAGACTGAGAAGACATAGTTGAATGCAGTATTACTACAAAGTTTGTCTAAAATCCAGAAGCATCTGTAGCAAGGCCCTAATAACGCAGAGTTACAATAGTCAGAAAAGTTGAAGACCCCATCAAAATCCCAAAGGCATGGATTAAGTCATAGCAATGTGGGAAGAAATTCTTTTAAGAAGAGACATCTAGATTCCAAGAAGGGAAGATCTAGTGGAATCGTTTCCATAGAGGCACCTAGTAGAGAGACTACTTCTGAGGAATTGTCCAATGGTGGCACAGATTCAAGTGTCCCTCAAGGAAAATTTTAGGGGCTAAATTTCTCCCATGGGATAATTTTCCATGCTTTTTCCCAAAAAAATATTCTCCATTCTAAAAATGATTCGCCCAAATTTTATAGGATAAAATTATTTTACCTTAAAAATTGCCAAAATACAAACTATATAAAATCCTTATAAATTTAAATATTTTTACAAAAATATCGCCAAACATTTATAGTTGGCATTTTAAGGACTAGTAATATTCGCCAAGGTTTCTACATTATAAAATAAATTTCCATCCTTAAAATTATCCCTGGTGTCCCTAAGAAGAAGAAAATAAGGCATTCTCAAAATTATCTGACTAAAGAATTCAAGAAGGGTAAGTCGCATACCTTTGACGAAGAGATTAAGAAAGGAGAAGAATCCAAGGCATGGTTATTTGTTCTGAATAAGTACTTTCGGGTACACAATTACTTTGAGAATACCAAGGAAATGATTTCCATTTTCAATCTGAATGGAGGAGCCTCCATTTGGTGGAAGGACCTCAAGGAAATCATAGGACTGAAGGAAAGCAATCTGACTTGGAAGTGGTTTGAGAAGTACTTCAAAAAGGAATACTTATCAGAGAAGTGCTTCGATGAAAATATCAAGGAATTCCATGACCATAAGTTGGGTCAACTTACTATAGATGCATATGCTAAAAGATTCATGGAACTACTAAGGTACATTCCTTACCTCAAAGATGAGAAAGAAAAAGTGCTTCATTTTATCAGTGGATTTCCACGGTTCTATCATGACATAATTGAATTTGATAAGCCAAATACATTGGAGGACACTATAAGGAAGGCCAGGTGTTGTTATGATCAGTCTAAGAACAAGAAAGAGCCTTCTAAGGATTGGAAAAGAAAGGATAAGAGTGGGTTCCAGAAGAAGGGATTCAAGTCCTTTCCATATAAGAATTTAAAGAAGGGTGCATAGTTTGTTCAACCAAGCAGAAGTGTGAACCAGCATAATTTTCTATCTCAAAGTGGAAATAAGCCAGCAGAGCAAGGAAGAGAAAGAGTACAGAAACCAAAGAAAGGACATCTACAATGTTGGGGTTGTGGAGAACTACACATGTTGAGGGATTGTCTTCACAAATAGCATGACAACAAGAAGGTGTATCATGTACAAGAAATAGCTATAGTGAATGATGTGGCCAGAAGTGCACCAAGGATATATGCAATTGTGCAAAATCAACAAGCAAACCACCAAGCTTCTGTAGTGGATATAGAAGGTATAATTTCCAAGCAACCTGATTCTATTTTAATTGACCCTGGATCTAGACTTAGTTATATTTCACCTCAAGTTGTTGAAGCATGTTCCCTACAGAGGAAGAAACATGTAAAATCATGGTTAGTTCAATTAGCCATAGGAACTAAGAGAAAAGTGGTCGAGGTCCCAAAAGTTTGTCCATTTGAGATAAGTGGACTGTGTACTCAAGCAACCTTAAATATCCTACCTTTAGGATCATATGACATGTTGTTAGGCATGGATTGGTTAGCTTCCCATGAGGTAAAGTTGAACTGCTATGAGAAAAATTTAGAATGTGAAGATGAAGAAGGCAATGCAAGGATTTTTCAAGTCATTCAAAATCCTGTTTCGATTAGGAAAATATCGACTGTACAATTTAAAAAGTTAAGTTGGGAAGGGTGTCCCTTGTATGCTATACAAGTGCTTAACTCAACAGAAGGAAAGGAGTTGAACGATGAAGATCACCCTGTGTTGTGGGAATTTAAGGATGTATTTTCAGAAGAGGTACCTGGACTACCTCCAAAAAGAGATATTGATTTTAAAATAGATATTATACCTAGAGAAGTACCAACATCAAAAGTACCCTACATAATGAGTACACCATAGTTGGTAGAGATAAAGGTACAATTGAAAGAAATGTTGGATAAAGGGTACATCAGGCCAACTGTGTTCCCATGGGGAGCACCAACCTTGTTTGTAAATAAAAATGATGGAACCTTGAGATTGATTATTGAATACAGGAATTTGAACAAGATGACCATCAAGAACAAGTATCCTTTACCCAGGATTGATGATCTCTTTGATCAACTCAGAGGACCTGCAGTCTTTTCGAAGATTGACTTAAGGTATGGATACCACCAAATTAGGATTAAGGATGAGGACATCAACAAGACAACCTATAAGAGAAGGTATGGGAACTGTGAGCTCATAGTGGTGAGATTTGGGCTTGTAAATGCACCAACCACATTCATGTGTTTAATGAATAGTGTTCTTAGTAAATATCTAGATAGGTTTGTCCTAGTATTTGTGGACGATATTTTGGTTTATTCCCAGACTAAAGAAGAGCATGAAGAACATCTCAGGGTGGTGTTAAAAATGTTGAGAGAACACCGACTCTATTCTAAGTTCAACAAGTGTGATTTCTTTCAAAAGGAAATCCAATATTTAGGCCACATAATATCAACAAAGGGAGTGGCAATAGATCCTAAGAATATCAAGGCAATCATGGATTGGTCTACCCCCAAGAATGTAATAGAAGTGAGATTCTTCATGGGATTAGAAGGGTATTACAAAAGGTTTATAAGGATATTTTCCAAGATAGGTAATCCCATTACCTTATTACAAAGAAAGGGGAAGAAATTTGTATGGTCACTAGAGTTTGAAGATAACTTCCAGCAACTAAAGCATCTCTTGACCAATGCCCCTATTTTGAAGATCAAAAACCCTCAAAAGGATTTCTTGGTTTGCACTTATGTTTCCAAAGTAGAACTCGATGGAGTGCTCATGAAAGAAGGACAAGTGATAAGTTATGAGTCAAGAAAGATAAACGAACATGTGCAAAAGTATGTCACTCACTTTCTAGAGCATGCATCAATTGTGCATGCATTGAAGATGTGGAGACATTACCTACTAGGAATAAGGTTTGTCTTGATGATGGACCACTGTGGAGTAGATTATTTGTTCGACCAACCAAGGTTGAATTCTAGACAAGACAGGTGGACAATGTTGATTAGCGAGTTTGATTTTGAAATCAAACATATTAAAGGGAAAGAGAACAAAGTGGTAGATGCACTCAACCAGAATGTACATGCTATACAATTAGCAGCAAAAAGAATAGGAGAATCTGACATCAAGCAAAGGATTAAAACCCTCTTGCAAGAAGATGAGTTCTTCAACCAGGTAAAAGGATGGTTACAATAAGAACCCAGAGAGAACAAATATGAAGGATATCAACTTGAGGCTGATAATATGTTGTTGTATAACAATAGGTTGTATGTGCCTAATTCAATAGAGTTGAGACATCTAATTATGACTGAATTCATAGGAGACATTATGTGGGTCACCCTGGTTATCAAAACATGGTAATAATAATAAGGCAGTTGTATTATTGGCCTAGAATGAAGTAGGACATTTTTTAGTACATTGCTAATTTTTATAGTGCCAACAAGTGAAGGTTGAGCACAAGCACCCTGCGGGTCTATTGCAGCCTTTGCAAATTTCAGAGTGGAAATTGGAGACAATCTCCATGGATTTTAATATTGGTCTACCAAAGACAGTGAAGCAACATGACACAATCATAGTCTAAGTAGATAAGCTAAGAAATGAAACACATTTTGTCCCTATTAAGTCTACTTTTAAGGCCATAGATGTTTCTAATGTTTTTATAAAAGAAATTTTCAGATTGCATGGTTTTCCCAAGACCATAATCTTGAACATGGATGTTAATTTCACCTCAAGTTTTTGGAAAATCTTGTTTCCAGGCTTGGGAACACGGTTGGAATTTAACAAGACCTACCATCCTCAAACAAATGGTCAAATTGAAAGAGTGAACATAGTGCTAGAGGACATGTCGAGGATGCATGTTATTCATCATCCCAAATAGTGGGAAGAATATCTACCCTTTGTAGAGTTCTCCTACAATAATGTCTATTAGGAATAATTGAAGTTGAGATCGTTTGAGGTTCTATACGACAAAAAATGTAGAGTTCCAATTATTCGGGACAGTCTAGTGGATAGGATCACACTTGGACCAGAATTGTTGAAGGAAATGGAACATGCAATGAGTAAGATGCAACATAATTTGTGTAATATACCTAATATATTACATTTCTTATTATTTAATAATATGTTATAGGTTTTTTATTATGTAAATAGGAATTATAACGTAAATGACAAGTCATGACCTTTGGAAAGAAAATGACTTATCATTCCCCATGTGTATTTATATACACGTATTGTATTTCATATGATGTCAAGTAAATATGTAAAATGAATAGTAAATAAATATTATTTATTATGGAAATTTGGAATAATGTTTTGTATTCATGATGTTCTCATGACGTGGACCACCAGGTCTACTTCATGAGAACATCATGAATACAAAACATTATTCCATATTTCCATAATAAATAATATTTATTTACTATTCATTTTACATATTTACTTGGCATCATATCAAATACAATACGTGTATATTAATACACGTGGAGAATGATAAGTCATGTTCTTTCCAAATGTCATGACTTATCATTTACATTATAATGCCTATTTACATAATAACAAACCTATAACATATTATTAAATAATAAGAAATGTAATATACTAGATCCTTAAAAATGCTTTGTCCTCAAAGCATAGTTATAAAAGACTTATCTCTTGCTCTGGCTTGTAATATTGTATCTTGATTCTTCATTCTTCAGTCAATGATCATTGAGGACCTAAGACGATAGAATCCTTTAAGTGTTGAGAAAAACTGTCGAATTGTAAAGGAGTCTTCCCACCTTAATTCGATCTTCTCCGAAACTATGCATTTATAGAGTTCTTGGAAAAAACTTGATGTATTTCAACTCCCCTGATAGCTTCTACTTTGAGAACCACTTGCAGTGGAAGTATTATTCTTCGGAATATCGATCATTTTTTTTTTGTTGATACATTTATTGGTTGAAGTATAGACTTTTGTGATCTAGATTTCGATAAGGCATCCTTGCAGCTTGATCTTCACTTCTTATGCTTGTATCTTTTTCTTGATTAACTTTTGGAATTGAGTCTTATTTGTACTTCGACATTTGAAGACCTCTTTATATTAGTAGGATTTGCATCCTTTTGAGTCGTAAGGTTGATTGGGTTTGTATTAATTCCTTTATCCATAATTGGGTTGTTTACATTTGAAGAATTCTCTAGTTCCACAGGTTCAGTCATTGTCTCTTTATAAACCAATGATTCTTTGTTGATAAGTTGATCTAACTCATTTTGCAACGACTTCTTATCACTCTTTAACTTTTTAATTTGTGTGACTAAAATTCGATTATGAACCTTCAGGCATAAAAGTTCTTCCTCATTATCTGATTTTTCGACTTCACTTATAATATCTTTCTTTAGCTTTTCATCTTTCATCTTTTTAATTTATTCAATTAATTTTTAATTAAGGTTCCTTAGGTGGTAGCTTTCTTCCTCTTTTTTGGTTAATTTCTCTTTGAGACCTTGATTTTCTTGTTATGAATTTTTCTTCTCTTGTTTCTTGTCTTTTGACTTCCTGATTTTTATTATTAAATTTTGATTATGATTTTTTAATCGTGATATTTCTTCATCTCATTCTAGTAAGTCTTTGTCCATTTTTTTTTTTGGTTTTTAGTTTTTCAATTTCTGCGATGAATTCTCAATTTCACTTTTCGAAGTAAATATCATGTTTCTTTGTTTACCCATTAAAATATTTCTCTTTCTCAATTTCCAACTGTAATTTGATATTGAAGTCTTATAATTTCCTAGTTCGGCTTTTAATAATAGTGATTTCCTTTCTAAGATAAGTTGATATTCTTCCATAATAAATGATTTCCCACAAATTGGAAAAAAGTGATTGTGATTTTTAAAAATTGTGATATACTCAAACTCCATTTCACAAAAAAGACATTTAGTCCAAAATTTAGATTTATATATTGAATTCATTATTCACGTTTTTTTTTTTTTGGATTATTCAATATATGTCTCCTTTATAAATATATATATTCCTTCTTTGAATAACTTGAATATTACTTCGGTTTCCTTCCAATTTTATAAAAGGTATCAAACAACTTTAATTATTCCCTTTATCTTTTAAACCTTATCACTTTTTATTTAAATAACTTTCTAATTTATGAAAAGTTGTCTTTTTCTTTTAATACACTCTCTTCTTATTTTTCCTTTATAAATATCATTTACACAAGTTAATTGGGCCCTTATCACTTTGCTAAAATATCTTTTGACTTTGGTTGAATTAATATTACTCCAAAAGACTTAGTTTATTGACTTTTTATTTTGGCTTCAACCCCAAATGTAAAAAAATTGTAAAAAATTAACACTGTATTTTTTTTAATATGGTAGGGAAATACCATGGGCCAATGGTTTACCAAAACAATGGGCCTATAAACCACCAATAATAAAATACAAATTTACTCTTCTTGATATTTGGTACTAACTTCTTCTAATTTTCTTTTTTTGTAGCGGAAGTATTATTCCTTCAATGGTAGTTTCTGAAGATTTGTTTTTTTTAATGAAAAAATGCCCTAATGTGGTCAAAGACCTGGATTTCTTATAGAAACTCTGAAATGGTGGGGTTGGCCAAAATTTGGATCGAGACTTGCTATGATACCAAATGAAGTGGATCTGGCGGTCCACTTCATGAGAACATCATGAATACAAAACATAATTCCATATTTCCATAATAAATAATATTTATTTACTATTCATTTCACATATTTACTTGATATCATATGAAATACAATACATGTATATAAATACACATGGGGAATGATAAGTCATGTTCTTTCAAAAGGTCACGACTTATCATTTACATTATAATGTCTATTTACATAATAAAAAACCTATAACATATTATTAAATAAAAAGAAATGTAATATACCAGGTATATTACAATTTGAAAGTAGCCTAGGATAGACAAAAGAGCTATGTAGATAGTGAGAGAACTCATAAAGAGATCATGTATACCTCAGGGTAAAACCCAAGAGAAGTTTCTTGATGCGAACATGTGATAAATTGGCACCCTGCTATTATGGACCATTTGAAGTTCTGGAAATAGTGGGACCAGTAACATACAAAATTGCGTTACCACCCAATGTTAGAGCTCGTAATGTGTTTCATGTGTATTTGTTAAATAAAAATGTTAATGACTCTAATCATGTTATTGAATGGACAGTGATACAGGTGGAACCAAAGGGAGAGTTCCAACTTGAACCACAACGCATCTTGGACAAGTCCAGAGAAACAATGCTCTGGAACCGAGCCATCGTCCAGGTCAAGGTGAAATGAAATCATTTTGGAATAGATGAGGCTACATGAGAGATAGAAGATTCCATGAGATTAACATAACTATTTTTGTTTTATGTATGATTATATGTACATGGTGTTTTAAACACTAAGGACGATGTTTCTTTAAAGGGGAGGGGAATGCAATACCCTGTTTTCCCCCATAACTGTAATTATGCTTAAGACTTCATATGATTACGTTTATGAAGCTTGTAATCATGTTTTGATTAATGAAAATCCCATAAAACTAACTGGGAAATGGAAAATCCTTGAGAGTACTAGCCATTATATCACATGTGGAATTGATGAAGTGGACAGGTGAGGTGGAGTTGAGATGTTTTAGTGAATAAAATAGGAAGTTTGTTTAACAATCCAGCTTATACTTGAAAAACATAAACTCACAACTACGAGCATACCCTGATCAGTATGGAGCCCTGTGACGTTAGATCGGTGGTTAAAGCAGTTAATAACTGCTGACAGTTTTGGTCTCTTGAAGAAGGAAAAAGGTCAACTAAATAAACTAACGAGCAAGGAATCCATGGATTTTCCCCTTTAGGGATTCATTGTTCAAACAACATGTCGCATTTGAAAAAATCCACAGGAATCCCAAGGATTGGAGGAGGAAAAGACAAAAGGTGAAAAACATCACCAGAAGAGTGGTATCAGGAGGAAGATGTAGGAGAGACAGACAAAGAGAACAATCAGTGACCAAGTGTGGTAGAAAGGAGAGAGAACACACAATGCATAAAATAAAATACTTTGAGGAAGAGTAGGGGAGCAACTAGCTCATAGGATAAGGGTGCAACGTACATAGACATTCATTAGCGTAGCTCGAAGAGAAGAAGAAAGTGAAGAGTTTTCCTTGAAGAAAATAGGAAGATCATCCAATGTAACGATGATCACCCTGCAACAGAGAATACCTAGATCTAGACTAGAGTGATAAAGTGTTGCAACTTGGTAGTTACTGGATAGAAACTGACATTGGTAAGGGGAGGTCGCCGAGGGACTGTATAGAAAAGAAGGGGATCCCTTGTGTAGAGGAAATCTAGTTGATAAAATACCTAATAAACATGTGGAATCCTTGAGCTCAATGGGAAGGAGGAAACTTCTACTGTTGTCAATGGATGAAGGAGAGTAACCTTCCTGGATCATCTAAACTTGAATACCAACTAAATCATTCCCTTGTGATATCATGGCTTGGCATCAGGGTGGTGTATTGTAGGAATGCACTCTGCAGTATGGCCTAATGTTGGGAGGATACGAGTCCTCTATTAGTCAGTTGGTTGCTAATGTTTATCAGATAAGCGTTTAACTTGATCTATGTGAAGTGTGTTCATCATTGTAAATATGTTGATTATGGTTTGATTGATGAATGTGAAAATATGTGATACACATAGATTGAAATCTTTGAGTAAAACAGAATGTAAACTTTTATTTCCATTGTTAAACTTGTTGAATTTATGAAGCCAAGTGAACATTGTGTGGTTTTGTATATCCATGGAATTCTTGCAACATTGAGAGGAAAGTTTGCAAGATATGGACAAAAAATTCGTTTGGGAGATGACGAGAGTATCCTAGTCTCTATGAAGTCCGAGGTCGAGTAAGAAGTCCCAAGTCCTGTTAGAACCTCTTATCCTTAAGTGGAATTCTTGCAGGATATTCAAGAACCTCACTTTCGATGAAGTTGGAAAGACCTTGGGGGTCTTAGAGCAGTTTATGAACATTGGAGGACCTGACTAACCTTAGAGGGTCGACTTGTTGGAACCCAGAATTAACTAAGTCCCGAGTCAAACTATCACTCTAAGGAGAAACTGTGCTTTGAGTTGGAATGTCCCTTAGTCATTGAATATAGCATGGCGGGTAAATATTAGTCGTTCATTGGGAGTAGAATTTCCCAAACTGACCTAAGGCAAGGTTGAGAAGAGTTTCGATGATGAAAAGGGTAGTGGGCCTTATATCTATCAGAGGATTTATCCTCATCGTTGAATAGGGTAGGATCCTTTTGACAAAGAAAACCTGAGAGTATAGATGTCGTTGGTTTGACGTAGGCTAGAAGTTAAGAGTTTGGGCCATTGACGTCGAACTCAGTTTCGTAGGAAGAAGAGTAGTCGAAAGTATTGAGGAGGGCATTGTAGTAATGAGTCGATGATGACAAAATAGCATGGTATTCATTGATCTGTTGATAGAGGTTCAGGATGATCACAACCATTGGATCTTAGTTGGACCTGCCATGAGGAGGGGGGTCAAGAATGTTAGCCATCACACAGATAGAACACAAAGATTAGATCTTTATCATTGATGGGGGTTTTATAATCATCGTTGGATCTAGCCGAAGTGATCGTCATGATTAGACGGTCGAGAGTAGACATCAAAGTTGAAGTGAGTGCACTTCGACAAGAACGATGAAGAAATTTACAAGGATAAACAAGTCATTGATCAGTGAATGAGTGAGATGGAATATCAACCGTGTATTGTCATAGGTCCCATCTTATCACTTTAGAAAATTTTCAAAGGACATGCGTTAATCGTCGTGCGAGTTAAAGGAATTGATGCAATTAGAGTCGTTGGGTGTCAGGGTCTGAGAGCCATCGAATCTGGAGACTGGACTCATCAGAGTTTGTCGTTGGAGCTTGAGGATGGGGTGACTTATATCTCCGTGAAGGAGAGTGAACCCCAACGACGATGAAGAATGGTCTCGAGAGATTGGAATCGTTGAGTCGATGAGACAAGTAGCGGGTGCTACGTCAGTGCCACCTCGGATGGCACAAGTGTCAGGTAGTCATGTGGATTCCATGTGGCAGTAAGTTGCATTTCATAAATGGAAGCCATAAAACTTCGAGATGATATAACTTTCGATAAAGAGCTCGGATTTGGGCATGATTATAGTCATTGGAAATCTCTTAATGAGTGCAATCCATTTATGTGTTGCAATGCCAGAGAAGAACTGAGTTGATGAAGAGAAAATTTTGGCATCCCAACAACCTAAGTAAAATTTAGGGGGTTGCGTGTGTTACATCAAGTAGGGTCTATTCATTTCTTTTATAATATTTTGATAGAATTATCACCCTTCAACAAAGGCCTCAAGATCTATTGCAATTTCTTCTTTTATAATGAGATCTAAAATGAACATGACTCATATGGTTAAGCATTATTGGAGGATGCTCAAAATAGGAATATAAGATACAATGCTCATGCATTATGTGGATACATAAATTACATCCTTTAGTATATCGGTGTCCACAAAAATGTTTGAATTTGTGATTGTGTCTAAAGTTTCATATTGCATTTTTAACACTTTGAAATACCTTAAAAAAAAACATGTCTCAATGTTTATGAATTTTTATTATTATTAATGTATATATAACCCATCAAAAAGTTGTATTTAAAACTACAAAGTATGCTTATTATTATTTTTTTATTAAAATTTCAACTTATCTATTTGGTTGTTTGTAAATTTTAACATCTTAAATAAATAGAAAGACAATATTTTATTAAGTGTGTATCTCAATTACTCTTATCATTTGAAGTACAATTACTTTTTCAACTTTTCATCATAGAAAAATTGAATAAATATATACCATTCAACTTGAAATTAAAAATAGCCTTTCAAATTTGATCATTAACAATCAATGATACAAAACAAGTCCACTTAATCATTTCCCCTTAACCCTCGATTCTTTTCCAACCCTCCGTGGTTTACAAATACGTCCACTTAGAATATGGAATAACAAAGACATATAGGGATCCACTCTCGAATGTATAGTTATCCAATGAGATGTTTTTAAATTGTTGATTTAGCTATACTAAAACCTCGGTTTACAAATAAGCCCACTTAGAATATGGAATAACAAAAACTATAAGGATCCACTCTCGAATGTTTAGTTATCCAATGAGATGTTTTTTGATTGTTAATTTAGCTATACTAAAACCTTATCAAACCATGCTTGAACACATTACCGTGTATTAATATCCACATATCAAATGTTCTTTAAGTTCCAAGATTTCTATTAGAGGGATACTAAATATGTAAATATGTTGTTTAATATCTTCCCAAAGCAACATAAAACCATTCACTGGTCACCAACCTATGACACAATCACCTTACTTTTAAAATGCATCATGCGATTTTATTCACAATTCATTTTAGGGGTAAATATATTTATACGATATTTTATGGGTTGAATATGAAAGTTACTATTATATATCTAATTATAATTTTTTTTTAAAGATTTTTATATTAATTTTTTATAAGTTTAAAATAAGATAAAGTGATGATTTTATAGTCAAAATTCTTTTTGTTTTTCTTGAGTTAATTGGTTAATATTAGGTTGGAGTTTAGTTCCCATCTAGTTTTTAATGAGATTTTCATGGGTGAATACTTTTGTGATGTATTAACCTTCCTCAATTTCATGAAATTATGAAAAAAGACGAAAAAAAAAAGAGCATAATGTACAAATATTTGTCAATGCTTATTAAAAAAGTAGGAGAATAATGACTCTATCTTTGACACCCACTGAGAACATGATCGACAGGAATAATTTCCTCTCATTATCATTGTGAAATTCATTATCCATGCCAATATCCAAGTTTTTCTTTGGTTGCAAGTGGGATCTTTTCCTCCTTTTCCATTATAACTCTGCCAACTTCAACTTTATCGTGCATATTAAAAGGCATAATTAATAAGAAAGACTTATTTTCAGTGAAAAGTAATAACAAAAATGAGTAGTTTAAATGTTCTATCTTTTGACAGTTTTTTTATGATTTTTTTTGTTTAATTTTGTTCTAAATTTGGTGAGGAATAGTTGGATCTGTAGATTTGAGTGGTTAAGTTTGTATAATTCAAGTGACTCTGAAGTTTTTTAAATTCATTTAGAAATACAATTTAAACAATAGAAAATAGTGATTTTGTCCAAATTTATATTACCAAATTCCAACAAAAAAAACCCAAAAAATAAAACGTTTAAACAACATCATAATATCCCGATTCCCTTGTAAAAACTTTCGAGTAAAATGCAAAAGTGCGCTGTAGTCACGAATGATAATAAAAAAAAGGACATATGAAAATGCACCCTGTCTTGTCATGTTGGACACCAGTGCGTGTTGATTAATCTATCCACTCGGAGACATACTACTTGCTTGCGAGGCAACCTTTTTGGGCGATCAATGAGCAGCCTTATGCAGAGACTTTAATGCTGTGACTGCTGATATATATATACCATCAAATTATCTTGGTATATATATCAAGATATATCCAACGATATATATATCACCTATCACATCATTAAAGTTTGCGCAATAGGCTGGTTATTGATCACCACCCTTTTACACAACGTACATCTGCGACCTCTGCATCAAAGCAAAACTGAAATACATTACCCTTCCCAATCTGTCTCTCTGCATTTATCTTGTCAATAATGGCTACCTCGATCGTTGCACCTCCCAACACCAGTTACAAAAACAAATATGATGTTTTCCTAAATCATCGTGGACACGATGTTAAGAAAACCTTGGCCAGTCATCTCTACTGTCGCCTTGATTCCCAAGGATTCAAAGTATTTCTGGACAAGGAAGAAATGCAGGCGGGAGGGAATTTATAAGGAGATATTGCAACCGCCTCCGTTCATATAGCCATTTTTTCTCAAACATATGCACAGTTAGTATGGTGTCTGGATGAACTTGTCCTCGTGTTGAAGTCACGGGTTCCCATTCTTCCAGTATTTTACCATGTCGATCCTGCAGACCTTCGACGGACAAGCGACAAAGATAGAGTTAGAGTTTATGTGGAAGCTTTGCGAATTCATGAAAAGAAAAGGAGACATGACCCAAAAATAATCAAAGAATGGAGAAAAGAACTCTCTCACGTTTCAAATGAAAGCGGTTTCGAGTTGAAGGAGTGTAATGTGTTAGAATTCTAACTGTAATTGTCCATATCAGCTTAATTGTATCGATAAAATATCGTCTGAAACCTCGGGATCTTTTTAATTACAGATAACGATTATAAATTTTATAAGAATAAAAATAAATGGTAATCATTCAGTCCTTAAAAGAGCGGCGGTTAATTTTTTTTTTCTTTTCCAATTTGGCTTTTATATCGAAGTTGTTTTTTTCTTTTCTGTTCTTTGATGAAAAGTGATACCTGGCTTCCACTTTGACCTACATACTGCGCTTCGTTTTTCTCGGTCCAGCAAAGGGTTTCGTACTCATGTTCGATTTGGTTTGCTTTAAATAACCAGAGACGAAGGCGTGCTCTTGGATAGGGTAGTGCAATGGGTGGAGGAAAAGGTTACAAAAACACCATTGGATCTGGGTACATATCCAACCGATTTGGATGGAAAACTAGAAAATTTTAAGAATGAAGGAACTAATGCCTGAGTTTTCGGCATGTGTGTGAGAGTTGGAGCTAATAAGTTGGGCCTCTTCTTAGAATAACCGTTTATGCTATTTGTTGTTTTGAAATTGCCATGTTTCTCCTCCTAATCTCCACGTTTCCTTTTGTATTCGCTGAATTGAAGCCTATCAAACTCTATTTATTGAGAATGTAATTTCTTGTTTAGGGTAAGGTGTTTTAGTGAGTATTGTTAGTGATAAAGCTTTGTTACTTGTGCAATAGAAGTACTTTGTACCTTTTTTACTATTTGGAATAAGGGTTATAATAGTGATTTCTTGAATATGATATCTGAGTTTTTTTTGTTTCTCATAAGCTATAGCTGATAATCACTGATCATTTTTTTTCAAACAGATTTTATTTTTTCTGAATCTGTATTTTCTGGGCATGACTCCTCAATGAGCACTTAAATCCATTTTATAGATTCTTTGTTTGGTATTAGAGCATTGGTTTGTGGTTGTTTGCAGCCAGAAGAAGGAGACAATGGCCCAAAATAACAGTTCAGTCCAGTACCAGATTCCTCTTTTCTGTGGGGAAAATTATGAGTATTGGAGTGTGAAGATGAGAACTTTGTTCATCTCACAAGATTTATGGATGCTTGTTTCTGCAGGGTACACAGAGCTTGCTGATCAAAACACTTATAATGCATTATCAGTGGATTAGAAGATAGAATTGAAGGAGAATAGGAAAAGGGATGCTAAGGCTCTGTTTATTCTTCAAACAGGAGTTGATATTTCAATTTTTCCAAAGATTGCAGAATGTGGAATGTACCATGATGCTTGGGAAACCTTGAAGAAGGTATACAAGGGCTCTTTAAAGGTAAAAGTTGTCAAACTTCAAATGCTTGAGAAGATATTTTGAATCTCTTTCTATGAAAGAAAATGAAAGTGTTGAATGTTTTATTACTAGAGTTCAAAATATTGTTAATTCTATTCATGCTCATGGTGAAACTCTTGAAGATAGAAGGATTGTAGAAGAAGTGTTAAGAAGTCTTCCTAAGAAGTTTGATCATGTCACTATTGCTATAGAAGAATCAAGGGATTTAATACAACTAACCCTTGTTGATCTGTTTGGAAGCTTTGAAGTACATGAAGATAGGTTGAAAAATAATGAGGAACTTTTGGATCAAGCTTTCCAAAGCAAGTTGAAGGTAGTAGATGATAAGAAGAAACAACCATCCACTGTTAGAAATGATTTTTCTTCAACATCATTCAGAGGAGGTAGAGGTCGTGGAAGAGTTAGAGGTAGAGGTGGCAGAGGTAGAGGAAGAAACAACAGTTCTGGCAGAGGTCATTTTCATTGCACCTATTATAATAAAGATGGCCACCTTGAAAGTCATTGCTTTCAAAAGAAAAGAGATACCTCTCATTCAAATTTTATCAAGGAAGAAGGTGAAAATTCTCAAACTTTATTTTTCACATGCAACAAACTTGAAGCTTGTGGTGATTTTACATGGTATTTGGACAGTGGTTGTTCAAATCATATGACTAGAAATAAAAAACTGTTTGTGAAGCTAGATGAGAATGTGAAAGGGACATTTAGTTTTGGCAATGATAATGAATGAGATGTAATGGAAAAAGGTACTATTTCCATACGAGTTAGGAATGGAAAAATGATGTATGTTCAAGATACCTTGTTTGTTCCAAACTTAAGGCACAACTTGATTAATGTAGGGCAATTGAATTCTAACAATTACAAGACTGTTTTTGAAGGAAAGTACAGTAAGATTTTTTACAACAATGCCCTTGTTGTTGAAGTTCTCATGACTGATAATAGGATGTTTTTGTTAATAATGGAATCAAATGTAGTTTGTTTGAAGGCCTTAGTCAATGATTCTTGGCTTTGGCACAAAAGGTTTGGACACCTTAATTTTGGATCTCTATCCCTTATGCAAAAGAAGAATTTAGTAAGAGGTTTTCATTCTTCCATAGAGTCCAATAATAATATATGTGAAGGTTGTGCCATACAGAAGCAACAAAGAGAAATATTTCCTCATTACAAGTTTAGATCATGTGAGCCATTGGATTTAGTACATTCAGATATTTGTGGTCCTATGCAAATCTTGTCACTTGAAAACAAAAAGTACTTTCTTCTATTTGTAGATGATTATTCAAGAATGTCTTGGGTTTATTTCATAAGTCAGAAATCTCAAGCTTTTAGTTGTTTTCAAAAGTTTAAAACTTGTGTTGAGAAGGAATTAGGATATTATTTGAAAGTATTGAGAACTGATCGAGGTGGAGAGTCCACCTCCAATGAATTTAAGGAATTTTGCAGCTCACATGGCATTAAGAAGGAGTTAACTATTGCTTACACTCCTCAACAAAATGGAGTAGGAGAGAGGAAAAACAAAACAGTAGTAGAAATGGCCATATGTATGTTGAGAGAAAAGTGTTTGCCAAACATGTATTGGGTAGATGCAATCCATTCAGCCATATATATTCTCAACAGAAGTTATACAAAGATGGTAAAAGATTCTACTCCTTATGAAACTTGGTTTTATAGAAAGCCTAATGTTTCTCATTTTAAAATATTTGGGTTTACATGCTTTGTTTATATTCCTAGTCAACAAAGGTAGAAGTTAGATGGAAAATCTGTAAGATGTGTTTTCATTGGATATTCAGAAGAAAGTAAGGCTTTTAGATGTCATGATCCACTTACCAATAAGATTTATGTTAGTAGAGATGTGATATTTGATGAAGGGGAAGTTTATTTCAAAAATGAAGGAGAAGTTAAAGTGATGAATCCACATTGAAGGATTAATTTTTTATAATAATGATGAGTCTTTACAACCCTCTACAACAAGATATATGGGCTCACCTTCACAGAGTTCTCCATTGAGGGTATGTTCATCCTCTCCAACAATAAGAACTCATGTTCATAGCCAAGCAATATGTAATGATCCCAAGCCATTATGCAAGGATCGTCACTGTTTTGGTGTCTTTTTTAAACCTTTTTTTGGTTGTGAGGTATTTCGTCAAACACTTTACTGATCTACCTTTTAGATGTGTTTATATGTGTGTATGCAACAAATAACAGAAAGAGATAACCATGGAACATACCTCAACCATATGCAATAAGATAGACAACCCAAAACATCTCAATTCTTCTTTGTTCATAAAATAGAGAAACCTGCTACAATGAAGATGCCGATCTGGAATGCTCAATAGATGGCCAAGAAGATAGACAATAGATAAAAGCTGCTACAAAATGCTCCCGCTAATACAAAAGATGCCTCCAAAGGCTGAATGAGAAATGAAGATCAATACAAGTAGATCTGAATGCCAAACTCTCCAGCTGAAGAACGCCACGCTCCAATAGAAGGCTTAAACCCTCAATAACTCGACCCTGCTACCAAAAGTGTCCAATCTCCCTAATAAATATGCCAACTGATAGATCGGGTGATGGTAAGAACAACCCAGGTGACCGAATCTCCAAGATCCCTCTCAATCTCTATAGATCTGAAATTCCCCACTGAATGGTGCGCCCCACTGGATGACTGAAACCCTAGATTCGGCCCTGCTGCCAAAAGTGTCCAATCACCCTAATA
>SNQJ01S0011589.1:35959-51460 GCA_010110895.2 Picea sitchensis
GGAAATCGTCGGAATGCAATGAAACCAAAGCCAACCTGTGCGGAATGGCTCATAATGATGGAATATGATCATCAATGCAAGATGGACCCCACAATGCCTCTCAAATACCCCTATACTCGCTCTAGCATCCATCTGGATACTCTGGTCATCATAAATCTCTTCCCTGTGATGATGTCCCAAAGTGGGGACATTACACAATATCTCCATTCAGTCCTCCTAGAAAAACAAAAAGTTTACAGGAAATATATGAGACCTCTAGGTATGTTGATCACAATTTTGCTCTTCTTTCTTCTACACATGTTGAACCTTTCAGTTTTAATGAAGCTTGTTCTAATGAGTTATGGATGCAAGCCATGGAAGATGAGATTGCACAAATACAGAAAAATGATACATGAGTGTTAGTTGATCTTCCTCATGGAAAATCCACTATTGGTGTAAAGTGGATTTACAAACTTAAATTTAATATGGATGGCAACATTTCAAAAGATAAAGCACATTTCGTTGCACAAGGATATGTGCAACAAGAAGGCATTGACTATGATTAGACTTTTGCTCCTGTAGCAAGAATGGAAACAGTAAAGATATTTCTTTCCATTGCATCTCAGTTAAAGTTATTTGTTTATCAAATGGATGTTAAATCTGCTTTCTTAAATGGATATTTGAAGGAAGAAGTTTATGTTGATCAACGTAAGGGTTTCATTATTGACGGTAAAGAAGATAAGGTGTATAGGCTTAAGAAGGCACTTTATGGTCTTAAGAAAGCCCCTAGAGCTTAGTACTCTAGAATTGATGACTATCTTCATGATCATGGTTTTCTTAAATGTTCTTTTGAGAGTGTTGTCTACAAAAGGGTTGTTGGGTCAGATTTCATCATCTTTTTCTTATATGTAGATGATTTAATCTTCATTAGCACCTCATTTCAACTTATGGAAGAATTTAAAGAGACAATGAAATTAGAATTTGAAATGTTTGATTTGGGAGAAATGCAATATTTCTTGGGAATGCAAATTCAACAAACAATTGAAGGTATATATATTTGTCAAACTAAATATATTGAAGACATGTTGAAGAGGTTTATCATGAAAAATTGTAAACCTGTGAGCACTCCTCTTGTAGTTGGGAGTAAATTGATGAAAGATGATGAAAGTCCACTTTGTGATGCTACCCTTTATAGATCTTTGATTGGCGGCCTTATGTATCTGACATCCACTAGACCAGATGTTATGTTTGCTGTCAGTCTAGTTGCTAAGTTCATGCATCAACCTCATGAGTCCCATTGGTGGGCAGCCAAAAGGATTTTCAGATATGTAAGTGGTACTAAATTTTATGGATTGTTTTATACCTTTGCTAATGATTCAAATGTTGTAGCATACAGAGATGCAGATTGGGTAGGCAACTTGGATGATCGAAAGAGTACCTCTGGATATGCTTTTCTCTTTGGAGGAAACCTTCTTTCTTGGAGCAGCAAAAAGCAACACATTGTTGCACTATCTACAACTGAAGCAGAATATATTGTTGTGTCATCAACAAGCACAGAAGCCATTTGGTTGTCAAGGTTGGTGGAAGACTTGGGAATGGAACTATGTAAACCCATCAAAGTTTACTGAGATAATCAAAGTACTATCTCCATGACAAAGAATCCAGTTTTCCACAGCAGAAGCAAACATATTGACATTCGACATCACTTCATTAGAGAGCTTGTCCAACAAGAATTTCTCTTTTTTGAATTTTGTAAATCTGAAGATCAGCTTGCAAACATTTTTACAAAGGCTCTTCCAAAGGATTGATTGGAGAAACTCAGATCACACTTGGGAATCTTCAAACTTGACATTAAGGGGGAGATTGAAGGAACTAATGCATGAGTTTTCGGCATGTCTGTGACATCGAGCTAATAAGTTGGGCCTCTTCTTCGAGTAACCGTTTCTGCCATTTGTTGTTTTGAAATTGCCATGTTTCTCCTCCTAATCTCCACGTTTCCATTTGTATTTGCTGAATTGAAGCCCATAAAACTCTGTTTATAGAGAATGTAATTTCTTGTTTAGGGTAAGGTGTTTTAGTGAGTATTGTTAGTGATAAAGCTTTGTTACTAGCATGTCTGTGACAACGAGCTAATAAGTTGGGCCTCTTCTTCGAGTAACCGTTTCTGCCATTTGTTGTTTTGAAATTGCCACGTTTGTCCTCCTAATCTCCAAGTTTCCATTTGTATTCGTTGAATTGAAGCCCATCAAACTCTGTTTATAAGTTTCCATTTGTATTCGTTGAATTGAAGCCCATCAAACTCTGTTTATAGAGAATGTAATTTCTTGTTTAGGGTAAGGTGTTTTAGTAAGTATTGTTAGTGATAAAGCTTTGTTACTAGCATGTCTGTGACAACAAGCTAATAAGTTGGGCCTCTTCTTCCAGTAACCGTTTCTGCCATTTGTTGTTTTGAAATTGCCACGTTTCTCTTCCTAAGCTCCACCTTTCCATTTGTATTCGCTGAATTGAAGTCCATCAAACTCTGTTTATAGAGAATGTAATTTCTTGTTGTGTTTTAGTGAGTATTGTTAGTGATAAAGCTTTGTTACTCTGTTACTTTGTTACTGGGTATAGAGATACTTTGTAACTTTTTTACTGTTTTGCAATAGAGGTATTTTGTACCCTTTTTATTGTTTGGAATAAAGGGTTATGAGAGTGATTTCCTTAATATGATATCTGAGTTTTTTTTTGTTTCTCATAAGCTATAGTTGATAATCACTGATCAGTTTTTTTCCAAACAAAGTTTATTTTTTCTGAATCTGTATTTTATGGGCGTGACTCCTCAGTGAGCACTTAAATCCATTTTACAGATTCTTCAAAGAAAACGGTATTATTGCAGCAGCAGCAACACAGAGGGAAGACCACGGTTGTGGGGATTGTGGGTTTTGGCGGAGTAGGGAAGACGACCTTGGCAATGGAATTCTTTAACAGGAACAAGTCATGTTACGATCGATCATGTTTTTTGCCTGAAGTGAGAGACGCCACAAACAGTCGGTCTTTACCATCCTTGCAGACTAAACTCATAAAAGACTTGACCTCAAGGGATCTTAAAATAGACAGCATACCTGACGGGAGAGGGAAGCTTTCAAGTTGTCTCTCGTCTCATCGGGCTCTTATAATTTTAGATGACGTGGATGATGTAGAACAGTTACATGCATTTTTTCCACCGGGAAAGGACATCCTTGTTGCTGGTAGCTTAATTGTAATTACATCTCGCAAGAAAGATGTTCTTGCAATCTCAGATATAGGAGAATCATCCATTTACGAGCTGGAAGGCCTCAATAGAGAACATTCTCAAGAGCTTTTTTGTTTGCATGCCTTTCACAAGCGTCTTCCTGATGTCAGATTTGAAAAAGTGGTTGACGATGTCTTGGATGCGAGCGATGGATTGCCGTTATCTCTCAGAGTGCTTGGAGCGTTACTTTATGGAAGAGATTTGAAGTATTGGGAAGCCCAACTGCGCAAAATATCCAAAATACTTCCCCTGGGTATAGAAGTGAGACTTAAGATCAGCTATGACAGTCTTGATGTGGAGGAAAAGGAGATATTCTTAGACATTGCCTGTTTCTTCACAAAAGAAGATAGAGATGTGGCTATAAGAATATGGGATGCAAGCGGCTGGGAAGGATCGTTCGGACTTCNGAGACTTAAGATCAGCTATGACAGTCTTGATGTGGAGGAAAAGGAGATATTCTTAGACATTGCCTGTTTCTTCACAAAAGAAGATAGAGATGTGGCTATAAGAATATGGGATGCAAGCGGCTGGGAAGGATCGTTCGGACTTCAGAGCTTAGAGGACAAGTGTCTTGTCGTGATCGACAGTAAAAATCGTATAACAATGCACGATAACCTCAGAGACTTGGGCAGAAGTTTGGCGGAGAAAGAACCTCTGCCTCCCAGATGTTGGCGTCGTCTTTGGTGCCCCACTGACAGCCTATTTGATAATGCGTTCCAACAAACTAGTGTAGGTGTTTGAAGCTTTGGACATTATTTTGTGAAATTTATGTTCAGAGAAATCTGTTTTTTCTTTCTTTCAAGTTGATAATTCTTAAACTCTGTAAATATGTACTCAATATTGTTTCTAACTGCTTTTAGGCGACGACTTGGGTGCGTGTAATTAACATGGTTAAACAAAGCTCTGACCAGTCTTTAGAGAACCCTGTGGAGCTTGGCTCTCGTTTTGTTGGTATGAGCGGGTTGCAACTGCTGAGGGCTGAAGGTAATTGTTTGGGAAGCATATACAACTTGCTGAGACAGTCGAATCTTTTATGGCTTAGCTGGGATAGATATCCGTACTGCTTCCTCCCTTCCTCGATTCCTATGAAGAATTTAATAGTTTTACAACTGGCCGGGGGCAAATTGGAAACATTGTGGTACTTGAAAATGAGGTACTTGAAATTTCTTTTTTAAAAGATTTCGTGTTTTTTTTCTTCTGTTGGTATAGGCTGGTCATGGTTTGAAACTAACGACATTTAGGAGTGCATTGCAGGCACCTCTGCAATTGAGGGAGTTGCATATTGATGCAGACCTTTTACAGATACCAAAGTCTATTGGGCAGTTGAAACACCTGGAAAAGATTGAATTGAAATACACTATCGAAACATTGCCAGAAGAATTATTTCATCTCCGCTCCTTAAAACACTTGAGCCTCTCGACAAGAATGACGCGGTTGCCAAATTCCTTTGCAAACTTAGAAAACCTGCAGCATATTGACTTGTCTGGTTGCACCAATTTGCAAACGCTGCCTTCCTTTGGGAACTTAACAGACATTCAACATATTCACTTGAATGACTGTAAAATGTTGCAAATGCTCCCAGTCTCCTTTGGAAATTTAATTCGACTTAAAAATCTCTCTTTATCAGTCTGCCTTAACTTGACAATATCAAGCGAAACGCTTGGAGATATCAGCACGCTTGAAAGCTTAGACCTTTCGCAGTGTAAGAAAATGGAAGTATTGCCTCCCCAAGTCACACATCAGCGGTCTCTGAAAATTCTAAAATTACAATGCCCTTTGTTGGAGAAGCTGGCCGCTTCGCTCGGTAACCTAACGAGCTTACGTGTGCACACTCTTTGATCTGGAAAAGCTTTGTTGAGTTTCTGGGGATGTGGTTTAGCACTTCCATGAATTTCCCGCGACGTAAATTTCATGTTGAAAAAAATAACTCTATCGTTCTGTTTTAAAAGAGTTTTTTTGTTATTTTTAGAAAAATTAAACAGTTATCCAAATTTAAAAATATATTTAAGTTATAATAAATAAATAAAATTAAAGATAATTCTAAGAAGAATATTAATATAAAAAATTAATACGTTAACTATAAAATTTAATTTATTATTTTTTAGTTTAATTTTACTCATCATTTAATTTTGTTTAATTTGTATTGATTATTGCCTTTTGTCTATTTTTCTTTCTTAATGTGTTTACCCTTTTGTTTTAATTTTATTGTTTACATTTTGCATAGGTGTTGTGTTAATTTAAATGGGTAAACAAATTTAGAAAAAAAATAAAACAAAAGTAAAAAATTTTAAAACAATTTTATATAATTGTAATAAG
Source organism: Picea sitchensis (assembly GCA_010110895.2). Taxonomy (NCBI): domain Eukaryota; kingdom Viridiplantae; phylum Streptophyta; class Pinopsida; order Pinales; family Pinaceae; genus Picea; species Picea sitchensis. The sequence goes on from SNQJ01S0011589.1 coordinate 41,529, forward strand.
AATTTAATTTTACTTCCTTGCGTCATTGTTCCTTGGGCGACTTTTAGTTACTTTGTCACATCATCTTGTTTGTTCCTAGTTGGCTAAGAAGCCAAAAAAGACAAAACTTTATATTTAGAGCAATCACTAGGGGATTTTGTTAGTAAAGTGTAATACTTTATTAACAATTGTTTAAGTCTACTTTAGAGAGACAAAATTGATTATTGTATAATGTTTTTATTTTAAATTCTAATTTAAAAGTACATTTTTCTAACTTTGCTTTTACATGTAATTTTGACATGTTCCTACTTAAATGATAATTTAGAATGTTTTTTTAATAATGAAAATTTGCTCAAATTATATTAGTGATATAATTTTCTATATCGTAGTTCACTTCAATGACCATGTTCAGAGACAAAATCACAAACATCTCTAGTAGGACACCAAAACCAGCACGCAGGCTGTAAAAGAAACAAGCTAAAACCAGAATCCGCACGCCCCAAAGGACCTCGAAGTGATTACTCAACACTGCTCGCCCACATAAGACCTCAAAGTGTTAATCAAACCATCGCATGCCCCCAGGACCTCAAAGCTTTGGTCCAATGCCTCTTCAAGCCAAGAAGGAAGAGGACAAGAGAGGCTTGAAAAACGAAGAGAATACAAGAAATCGGCCGCATCCAAAACTCGAAGCCGCCTCCACCGTAAAACTCCATTGTCAATCACTAATACGCCCTCGAAAACAAGCCCACGAACACTCAAAAAGTAACACCAACAAGTAATAATGGAATGCGCCCCCGAATACGAGCCCACGAACCCTCGAAAACCAACATCAGCACGCGAATCCCTCACCAAGAAATGAAGACGCAAGCAGGGGAAGTGATCCAGAAAATCTGCCCCTACTCGCCATCTCGGCCCATAGACGCCACCATCGGAGGCCCACAACTAGCCACAAAAGGATCACACGTATTTTGTGCTCGCCACCACCATTCTCATGCCCGCGAAAACTCTTGTCCGTGATATCTGGTAGGGACAGTGCCCATGCAAACCATGGAGGCCAGGGTTGCGGCTAGTGAACCTAACCACAGAGACCGCGATGGAACCCTAAAATCAACTCTCAAAATCATGGGAGCTCCGAAATTACCATCCTACTAACTTCTCTGAATCTCAACTATATCCACTTGCACGATTATATAACTTAGAATGTTGTCATTCATAATTGGCCTCTTCTTTATATTTGTGGTAGATCTTTTTCTTTATGGTGTAAAATATCACATTTAATTCAAGATTTAGTATGTGTAGTAATGTCAAATTCATACCATCTCAAATTGACTTGATAAATATGTTATACTATACTAGTTTTAAACTAGAAGTCATGATCTTAGTTATACTTAACTCTATAAATAATTTTTAAGTATGTTTTTTACATGTCTAAGAATTTTTTGATAAATATGTTATACTATACTAGTTTTAAACTAGAAGTCATGATCTTAGTTATACTTAACTTTATAAATAATTTTTAAGTATGCTTTTTACATGTCTAAGAATTTTTTGATAAATATGTTATACTATACTAGTTTTAAACTAGAAGTCATGATCTTAGTTATACTTAACTCTATAAATAATTTTTAAGTATGCTTTTTACATGTCTAAGAATTTTTTGAGCAACATTATAGTGTGTAGGCTTATGCTTTTTACATGTCTAAAAATTCTTTAAACAACATTACATTATGTAGTCTTTGGTGAATACATGAATTATGATCAAAGGTTTTGGGATATTCAAATAAACAAATATTTTTTATTTGTTTTATTGTTGGCACACTCATAACTGTGTAGTCTTTGGTGAATACATGAATCGTGATCAAATATTTTGAAATACTCAAATAAATAAAGAAATTTTCTTTGTTTTATTGTATCTTTGGTGAATACATGAATTGTGATCAAAGGTTTTGAAATATTCAAATAAATAAAAAAATTAAATGTTCTTTGTTTTATTGTAGACCCACTCATAACTTTAGGCTCCAAACAAACTATGTTTTTATTCCTTTTAATTATTGTCAACTATGTGAATCATGGGAACATTGCACTTCACATGCTCGCACAATCAACTTTGATACTCACATAGTTAATCATGGGAACATTGCACTTCACATGCTCGCACAATCAACTTTGATACTCACATAGTTAGAAGATCACATGCCTTTCTAACTTGGTTTTCCTAATTTGTTTCATAGAAGAAATATTAATCTACTTTTCTTGCAATGCTTCTAGTGTTCTCTTAAGGTGGTATGAACTATATTCATTTTACTACTCTCTTCCCATTATGCTACACTAGTGAATTATTGTAACAAGAAATTTTGGTTGGAATATAAAATTGTTCGAGTAAGAGTCTTTGTACTTGTCACTATGATATTTTATAAGAATGATTGGCATTAATTGCTAGGTTAATTCTTCTCTTAAAAGTAAAGGATACCATCACAAGAAACCCATAACAAACATTTACACAATCTTTCTTAGCACATTAAAAGATAAAACTAAGCAACTCCATTAGTTGAAAATCTATTAACAAAATATATATGGTACAATAGTAGTACTTTGCATGTACAAATCAGGACTTACTCAACATACATGGTTGTGTGCACAAAGTTGATGACATCGAAAGAAGAAATGTGTTTTTGCATGCATCTCACCCATCATATGTAAAAATTGAAATGCATGTATGTTATTGGGAAAATGCACACATTATGCTTAAATTGGATTGGTAATGTTGAGGGAAAAACATGCTTGCATATTTACGCCATGCATATACCAACATGGAAGAAGTAAGAAAAGTGCATACATCCATAATGTGTGCAAGTTCCTTCTATTTAAAAAAATTCTAAAAGGTGTTGCACCCTCTTTTTTCTCCACAAATTTCTAAAATAAGAGAAAATGAGAACAAGAAATTGAGGTCAAACATTATAAAACAAGATTTTATGGAAAAATAGGAAGGGTAGAAATTGTGTAGCATGATTCGACTTGGGGTGAGGTTGTGATTTATCATTATTGTTTGCTTTGTGACAAACCTGAGCTCCATGAAGGGTATACAAAAATGGGCTTGTTACCCCCCCATGCCTAGGGGTAACTAGAGGAGATCATGTCTTGTGGCCTGCAATGGAGAACATTATCTTGACCATAATGATTATCAACATGTCCAGATATGGTATCCCAAAATCCCCCCTCATTCACCCTTACAACTATAGGTCAACCCAGACTCATCACATCCAAGAAACCGAGTGCATGGGGGATGGTAAGCCATCGTCACCATGAGGCATGCTAGTCATTTTTTCATGCAAAGTGTTGTGCTTAATTTGTCAGGCATGTGGATGAGGAACTTTTGTTGAAGTTGGATAATAGATCACTGGCTTTAGAAATTGTGTTAGTTTCCTTGTTCCACCTTGGTGGTTAGCTTCTATGCCCTAGTCCTATGTTGTCACCACCCAGGGAAAAGGGGTACTACTGGGGGTCCCTCATAAGGGTAACATTTTGTTCCCCACCATACTTAACACTGTCCATCATGGAGTCTTTCATAGTGTACTAAACTTCGGTAATGGATCATGGTCCATTCTCTCATGAGAAGAGAGGTTGAAGGCCCAGAGGTTGATTCACTATTACTACTAAAAGAATAAGAAACTGATGCTAAAGAAAGAAAGGAATGATAGAAAAGGACTCCCAAAAACCAGTCCAAACTTGATATCTACCCTTTACGTGCTCACCCCAATCCCAAACAGCAATGCTATAGCTTGAAACCTTGACTTGCAAATATGATAAAGTGAACAATAAAATGATACATAAAGGGGCTCACACGTGTGGCTCATTATGGTGTATTTTTCATTTATTACATTTTGTAAAGGGAAAATGAGGGGTCGGCCCCACTTCTATTTTTATTTTGACATTTTACATGCAAAAATGTATCAGTGTAGCCTCATATAGAAAGGATATCCCTCACTTTCATTTTATCATCATCTTTTCCTCGCTATTGTGAGAGATAGTTTTGAAAATTTTGACCCATTTAAAAGGTTTATTGGTCTTTCTCTCTCGTATCTTATGCTTGGAATGGATCTCTTGTGGATGGTTTGCTAATTTTGGATGGATATTTATGCAATTAGGGTTAAGTGCTCTTGGTTTCTTGGATGAAGTAAGCAATTTTCTGCAATTATTTGATATGTTGTTGATGTAAATGGTAAAAATGTTATTTTGTTGCAAGAAGTCTTACCCTAAGAGAGGAGCATAAGCATTTCTTCCTCTCCCAAAGTTTTACTTGTCCAAAATTTGTGAATTGTCCTTGCTAGGGTTAGAACCCTAAATCCCTAAAGTGATAGCACTTTAGGATTTTATCCCTAGACAATTGATCTTTGACATATTTGAAGCTGAAAGAATTGGAGAAACAATATCTACGGCCCAAAATTGCTTGCACCCTAGACGTCCTTCTCCTCAAAGTATAATTCCTAAGGCCCAAATGTGCTTGCACCTTAGGTTTTAGACACTACCTCTTGGTTTCCAGTAGATCAACCTTCAACCTTGGATTCATTTGAGACTCCATATCCCTAGAAAGGAACTAATATAAAAGTAGCTCTTCTGATCCAGTTGGATGTTGATGGCCTCCAACCTATTCCAACTGGCTCATTTTGGCAGTTTTCCAGTTTGGCTATTTTTTCCTAGTTTTCAGGTCCCTTACTTCTGGGGCCATTTTGAGGCCCTAAACATCGTTTTTAGGGCTCACCACAGTTAGAATGTAGATGGAGTTAGAGTTTGACGGCAACATGTGTAGTCCTTGGATAGACCTTTCCAACGGGCTATCATGCGACAACAAATTTTATGAGGATGATGGACGATATCCAACGACCTTTCACCAATAATTTTGTAGTGGTGTATCTGGATGACATCCTCATCTACAACAAGACTTGGGTGGAACACTTGTATCATATTCAGAAGGTTCTAGACACCCTGTAGAAACAAAAGCTATATGCAAACTTGGAAAAATTCTCCTTCGATGTGGACAGGGTCTATTACTTAGGCTACATTATTGATCAACATGGTGTGCATGTGGATCCATCCAAGATCCAGGTCATCCATGACTAGCCAGCCCCAACCACACTCACTGAGCTTAAGAGCTTCTTGAGCCTCGCCAATTTCTATCATAGGTTCATGTTGGGATTCTCTCATATTGCATGGGTCCTTAACCAAGTAACCAGGGGTGGTGGTAAGGAAACATTTTTGTGGGGCCTATCCCAATAACAAGCCTTCGATGATTTGAAGCAGCGCTTGTGCTCATCCCTAGTACTTTCATTACCAGACCTACAACATCTGTTTGAGATCGAGATAGATGCTTCAAACTATGTTGTGGGTGCTATTCTCACTCAACATGGCCACCCCGTGGAATATCATAGTGAGACACTATTAGATGTTTTTCATAAGTACCCTACTTATGACAAAGAAATGTACTCCATTGTGCAAGCTTGCTGCCAATGGAGACATTACATTCTTGGGCCCCATGGATGTTGCACTACCCTTGATGACCACCTCGGTCGACTTATCCCCTACTCCACATGAAGCTGACAAAGCCACCTGGTTCATTGAGCAGATCTAGCACATCCGCCATTATGTTTAGGATATTTTACATAAGTCCAATGCCAAGTACAAGAAGTGCCATGATCAACACTAGGTGCCACATAAGTTTCAGGTGGGTGACAAAGTGTGGTTGCACTTGCAGAAATAATGCCTTACATGGCCCCATCAGAAGCTTCTCCCATTCCTTTATGGGTTATACACCATCACCAAGGTTGTGGGTGACAATGATTTTGAGCTCAACATTCCTCCTTTCCTTGGCCTGCACCCCGTATTAAATGTGCTCTCCTTCGGCCATATTTCCCACCATTATTGGACACCTCTGAGATCACAAAGTAGTTGACACCAACATAGCTCAACCATGACTGCATGAAACATGCATCGAGTGATCATATTGTGGACACACGGGTCAAGGGAACTAGACATCAAAGGATCCAACTTTATTGGATTGTCAAAGCAGGGCAACTCTTGCAACAAGGCAAGTGTCTCACCCGGGGCCAAATTCAACAGAAATTTCCTCATCTGATGGGGGAACTCAATGAAATGGAGACCATTGCTTCCTAAAGGGGGAGGATTTATCTCGATGGATTTTTGTGGCCTCCCACCTATTCCAACTAGTTCATTTTGGCATTTTTCCAATTTGGCAGTTTTTTCCTAGTTTTTGGTTCCCTGACTTTCGGGGTCATTTTGAGGTCCTAAAGAACATTTTTAGGGATCGCCACAATCAAATTGTAAATAGAGTCAAATTCTGATGGAAACATGTGTAGTCCTCTGATAGACCTTTCCAATGGGTTATCGTGCACCTAAAACATAGATCGTATGAAAAAGTTACGACCCCGGGAAGTTGATATACTAGCTTACCCCTACGGGGCCCACATGAATTTTGGCACTTCATCTCCTAGGGTTAGATTTTTGGATGTCTAGGGTTTTGGAATTCATTCGTATTGTAAAAATTCCTTCAAAGCCTCATTGTAATCATATTCTTGTGAATGAGCGCAGTCGTCACATCTCTTCTCAGAGATAAGCCGCCACCATTCCAACAAGCTTGTTTTCCGTTGCATTTTACATTTTTCAGTTTATTTCTTTATTGAATAGAAACTAGTTTTATTGTATCTCTATTATTTTGTGTTAAACATTTTTAATAATCTTTGTTAATTTTGTTCTACTCATAAAATCCAGATCATCTTTGGTGAAAGTGATTGATAAAACTCCTCTCCTAAATCCCTCAAGTATTCTACTAACTCCACTAACTCTAATCTTAGAAAAATTGTAATATTTCTTGTTGTTGTTATAAAAGGTTTGCTACAACCATCCAAACTACACTAAATCACTGCATACACTCATCTAAAGGTGGCTTAACTCACTCAAAAATCACCTCTAACAATTGGATAACATTCTATTGGTTACATGCTTATTTTTCATGGTAAATTGTGGTATTTTTGAGAACTATTTATTGTTGTTGTTACAAATCACTTATTGTTTTCATACAATTGTTTACTACTGCAAATTTTTAATAACCATTGCAATGTTTCTTGTCTAGTGTTTGTGGTATATATGTTGCAAAGTGTTCTTGTTCTAGGAAGGTACAAAAATCACATTCAACCTATTCTCTTTCCTATACCTAGACCAAGAAACCAGTGATCAAGATATGGGGCGGTCGGATTGGCTACTGAACTTGCTATTTTATCCCTTGAGGTCACAAGGGAATCCTCCCTTGTGGTGGACCTCTTCCATCACTAAAATGAGGGAATATCCTACTAAGTGACAGTGATAGTTTCTTTCATTGTTACACAAGATTTTGGGATATTTTGGTGGGATTTGCACAAGTACAAGTCCTGCTATAACAAGCCTAATGTAGTCTATCACACCAACATATTCAACCTTCCAAGGGGAAGGAGGTGTCACTGAAGGAACATATGATAGTTGCAATGTGATTAAAGTGCACAACGTTAAGAATTTAGTGGAGGTTGCATTCCTTATTATCTTATTATAGAATTTATTTAAACAATCAGAACTAACAACATTTAGATCAATGAAAAACATATAGAGATCATCTAGATATAGTAGAAACATAAACACATAAGTGAAATAGAGATCCATTGCATTAACAACATGATCCATATTGGCATAGCTCCATCACAAAGCTCTAACCATAATAGTTATAAGGACGACCAAAGAAACAACAAAGTATATTGCATGCCTCACATATACAAGGGACTAGAGTGGTTACAAAGGATTTCAAAATATATTATGGAATCTACTAGGTGTAACCTGTTAGCACTAGAAGTCACACCTAGATTGTTGTAGATGTAAGCCTAATACCCATCAGAATGTGAATAATAATGTTTTAAAAAGTGTGGCAAATGGATGTGAAACTCAGTTTATGATGTCAATCACAAAACCTTTCATGAAATACACACCAACAAGCAAGGCTTTGAATAGCTTCAAATCAATGTTCAAGAGATATAAATGAAATATGGAAGAATTAGCAAGGGAAATGAAATATGTGTATCAGTTTACATTAGGTATTGCTGGAACACATATGGAAGAAAACTCATTTGAATAAGATTTATTAATCCAAAGAGAAAATCACTTTGATCAACTTGCATAAAATACCACAATAAATCATTTACTGCAATAAAGAAACAGGCAACATGATGAATCCTTCACCAGAGATTAGTACCAAAGTGAGAAAGAATAGAGATGACATTAGGAAAAGGACTGATTTTTCACCATTATCAGATTCTTAAGTCTGGTCCATACATCAGGAAAAACTTTGTTACAAAAACAGACTAAAGATAAGAGTTTTATGTTCAACCATTTGAACCTCATCTCAAATTACAATGCATCTTAAATAACCAAAACATCAAAAGAACCATTTACCATTCGTTCCTTAACTTCCTCATAGGATTCCATGCCTGAGGGAAGCGTGGCAGCAAGTGTACAACAAGAAGATAACTAGAATAAAATTGAACTAGAATAAAATTGAACTAGAATAAAATTGAGTCACTAGCTTCTTAAGATGGGGGCAAAGTACTGACCATACCTTTGTTAGGTGTTGGGAAGTTCAAGCATAGTTTCTTCTGGTTCAAGCTTGTGTAAAAATGTAACCAGCTACCTCAAGCATAGTTTCCTCTGGTTCAAGCTTGTGTAAAAATGAAACCAGGTCCAAGCATAGTTTTGTTTAGTTTTCAATCTTATGTAAAAATGAAACCAGGTCCAAGCATAGTTTTATTTAGTTTTTAAGCTTATGTAAAAATTAAAATCTATTCCAATCATAGTTTTGTTTTCTTTTAAAGCTTGCGTAAAAATGAAAACAATCCCGAGCTTAGTCTTTGTTCTTTCTCATGCTCGTAAATACACGAGAATAAGTTACCGAGCTTAGTCTTTGTTCTTTCTCGTGCTCGTAAATCAATGAGAATGTAATCGAGTATACTTTTATCAAATTTTCAGACTTGTAAAGGTTATATGAAAAAGGAACCACCTGGAGTCACCTTTAAGCTCTTTTCAAACTCTCTAAACATGAAAATATTGCCAAGTGATCTTGTTCTTTTCATGCTCATTAAAGTATTTGAAGAAAATGTTTGATGGGCAATAGTTTATCACTTTTTCGGTCCTATAAAACTACTTTACGAAAAAGGAACCGGGAGAGTTCTCTTTAAGTGTTTTTCAGACTCTCTAAACATGAAAAAACCCCGAGTTTTCTTTCCTTGGACTCATTAAACAAACATTGAAAGGCCCATATGGGACCAAACTACTCCCTCCTAGGTTTTGTTAAACATACTCCGAGGGACTCGTCCGAAGGATGAGCTTACATTTACAAGCATATGTTATCCTCCTCAAGATTGTGTAAAAATAAAGAGGTACTCGCCAGAAATGGTGGGGGAAAAATTGGGAAATAAATGTGTCTAAATCTGTATTCTATGGAAGAGTCGCTTTTGAACATGACACCCTTTCACTCGCCTTGTGTCTAGGTTGAAAAATCTACTTGTCTTGATCATACTCCTTTATAAGATAATTGGTCTGTGATCCCTGTTGTTGAGTCAGTGTTTCCAAGACAGTTGTTGTGTCGTCAATATGTTCAAAGAGAAGTTCAACCCAGAAATCCTTCTATTGCATCGACCATTTCTGTAGTCCTTAAGCCTTCTATTGCGTCAGCCATCCATGAGTCAGTCCTGAATCACTTGTTACTCTGATCTACATCAAATCTTTTTACCGGTTTCGTGTCATTGATGGGGGATACATTAAGGCCCTCCTGTGACGAGTCTTTTCCTGTCGACTTCAAATCATTATCCAGGAATCAGACTTAGAAACTAATTGGTACCTTGGAACTTGCATGCCTCAATGGA